>BSBK01007833.1:667500-736454 GCA_027943335.1 Chamaecyparis obtusa | reverse complement strand
ATGCATTTTGTTTGGGTATATGTATAGTCTCATGGGCATCCAAGAAGCATCCCATAGTCATCATTTAAGCTATAGAGGTAGAGTATGTAGTAGTTACATCAGCAAATTGTCAAGCATTATGGATGACAAGATTAATAAGTGAAATTCCACCAAGAATAAAGGAGCTAAGTAGTATCTTTTGTGACAACTCAGCAATTCCAAAAATCATGTCTCCCATTAGAAGAGAAAACATCATTAGAGAGATAGTCAGAAATGGAGAAATTAGTTTACAGTATTGTAAATCTAAAGATCAATTGGAAAACATATTTACTAAGCCATTGACAAAAGAAAATTTTGAATTTCAAAAGCAACAATTAGAAATTGTTAGTGCTGAAGATATTATAATGAATGGAGTCAAAATTAAGGGGGAGTATTAGATGTAATTAATGAATCCATATATAAACATCGAGTTAGTTCACAAGTCAAGTTAACCACGCATTTGAGTTTTCTAGGTGGTTAGATCCCACATTTATTACAAACTTTGAAGGGCACAAAGTTTCTAGATTTTGCATCCCATTTTTGTCTTTCAAATTTTTAGTGCTTTATCATTTTTTATTTCTCTATTTCATCAAATATATTATACCTCTTGTAAAAATAGTCTTGAAGATATAATTAAAAGCATGTATGAATTTATCTTAGCTTCTGTTTAAAAATCTCTGATAAATTTAAATCTATTTAAACTTATATTAAATGTATTCTATAATAAAATGTATTAAGCAATGTCCAGAAATCAAAATTGTATTGGTTCCCTTTTCAACATAGATGTGATTGTGTTTATATCTCCTTTAGATTATATGATGTTTTCCTATTATTAATTACTTAAATTATTACAAGTTATTCTTTAAAGTTTAATTCCATAATTAGTAGTTATTTTACTAAAAATTTCCAATTATACCATCTACTTTTAGAAATTACATTTTAGCTAAGGCTTTAAAGATATTCTTTGAATACTATGTGGTTCTTAGAACCTAATATAAGAGAAAAAAAAGTTAAGTGGTAGAGTGCACTTCTCTGTGAGAATAACTTAGAATTAGATTATTTGCACAAAAAAGAAACTTTATAAGGGGATCTAGAGAAAAATGGTTGGAGATCTAGAAAAGATAGTCATCGATTTCAAATAAGGCATACAACTCTCTAATATATAAATATGCTTCTCTTTTACATACTTTAAAAATGCCAAAACTAAATCGTTCTTCCAGTCTTAGGTAGGAACTCCATTGCCTTGTAGCTCTTGTTGATATAGCTTACCAATAATTTTAGTTAAATTCTGGGGGATTCTCCAACCTTGGCCTTTGTTCACGTTCCACCGACACCATCTCCTCATATTCCTTGCTCACTAAGATTAGGAACCTGTCAATAAAGTTGTTCATAATTATGGTGAGTAATTATCATGGTATTTATTCATTTTCCTTGCTGCACACATTAAATTTCTATGTATAATCTTCAAAGGATTCATTTATGGTGTGAAGTGGAGCATAGCTTCTAACAACAACCAAATGAAATATGATGATGATTGCTCTTGGTGAATGGTGAAAAACTTAGCAACATCCTCTTCAAGGCTAGTTTTTTCCTTATATGCTCAACAAATGTATGGTAAAATTCTTACGAAATTAGTAGAAATATTTGAGCAATGCAAGGAGGATAACTCACTAGGATTTAATTTCCAATTTCATTTTTCTTAATTAAATTTTGATTGGTCATCATTGCCAAGATGTGGTTGTATTTAGGGCTAAGAGTACCTTTTTTTTATTACGTCGACAAGGATATTGGAAGGCCCCTGATCTTCCCTTTTACAATGAGAGATAACCATTGAGCTTGTTCAGATAAGAGTAAATTTTGTTGAGCCTAAACCTCCTTGAAGATATCTTTGAAATCTAATATATTAGTGAGTTATATTTTTAGTTCTAATATAATTATTTTAAAGGATTTTATTTTATAAGTATGTTTTTTTTTGCTTGAAAATTATTTTTATTCAATCTTGTATAACTATTATTTTAAATATCTTCCTTTGAGAAATTATGGCCATTGTATTGTGATGCATGAGCTTCACCACCATGCACATTTTTTAGTTATCTACCATGCACATCATTTTTTGAACACTTAGTTTAACCATAGTTTGAATAGCATCATTATGGACTTTTCCATGCAATTATAAAATAGTTGCCAACTACTCTGTAATTGTGGTAGAATAAAAAGTAGAGAAGGTTGAGTGTTTGAAAAAAATATGTTGCAGAAGCAATTTGAATGGAGAGTGAGTTAAGAGATCATTGCCCAAATTATCAGAAATCATAGCAGGTTTGACAGGATTTGGAGGATTGAGTGGAAGGTTGTTACAAAGGCTAAATATATGTGAAGACAAGAAGATTGTAGTTCATAGTGATTGCAAAAGTAAGATCATGAAAGAGTTAAGGAAGAAGATTGTGCAAAGATTTGGAGCCCCCTGTTTGAAGAGGTTGATAATTGTTAATAGTTTAGATCATTGTGAAATAATATTAAAGTGCAAAAATGGAAAAAAAATCACTCATGAAAGGAATGAATTGCCAGTTTATTTTGGGGTTGAAACCTCCAAGAAAGAGGATCATAAGTTTTGATCTTGAGGCATCCATCGTAGGAAGGAAGGAACAAAGATCACTTTATGAAAATTGTAATTTAAAGGAAAGACTACAACTTTTAATGTATTAACTTAGTCAAGGAAATCACAGCTAGAGTGAAGTCATTGAAGATAAACAAAAGAAAAACATGCCAAGGAAATGTTTGATTTCTAGAGTAAGGCGAAATATGTTTTCAAAGAAATATTAATTTGCCAATAAAAAACTAGTTTGGATGACTCTCATGACAAGGGGATTCCTAGTGTTGTTATGAAGAGATCCTTAGAAGTTCGGTCATTGCAAATGTAGAGGGGGAGATTAGGACAATAAGGAGGCATGTTAAGCTCCTTAAAGTTTTTTTATCTTTTTTTTAAAGGTGTAGCAAGGGTTTCCCATGTTGTTACAGTACATGCAGGTTGCAGATTGCAATATTGTTGAAATGTTTGCAAAGGAGAAATTGTGGCCAGACTAGAAGAGAAACTATAATATTGGAAGAATTTGTTGATTTGAGAAGTTAGTCACCATCAAATTAACAAGACAAATGATATCTAACTATTTTTTAGGAGTCTAAAGAGAGTTGGTATCAAAATATAGTTCGTAACTATTGGAGAAGACAAACTCGCACATGTAGCAGAGTTGGCTTGAGGTTGTGGGTAGTTCCCCATGGTCTTGGGTTCAAATCTTCTCCCGATTTAAGGAGGTGGGATGGCTTGGGGATGAAGAATCTCACCCATGGGGGATTAGTCTTGGCCTAGCTCGCACAGGTACCCAAGATAAGAGTTGTTGGTGTATGCACCCTAAAATGGTCACCTAGACTTTGGGCCCCATTTCTGCAATTTATCAATTTCCTGAATCAACATTTTTTTAGCTTAATATCAATTTCCTTGATCAAATTGTAATTAATTCAAATACTTCAATATTTCCTAATTTTATTTAATTAAAAGAAGCATTCCCTTTTAAATAAATAAAATAAGAAAATATCTCTTAAATAAAATAATCTTGTTTAATTAAAGGAAAAATAGCTTTTAATTAAATGATTTTATCTTATTTAATAAATATTATCTCTTTTAATTAAATATGTCTCATCTTGTTTAATTAAAAGAGAATTCCTCATTTAAATAAATAAAACCCCCCTTAAATCTTTCTTTGTGATGAGGGAAATAAGTCAAAATATAAATAAATAAATAAATCATTTTCCCTCTCTTCTCATTTTCTCTCTCTTCTTGTTTTGGTAGTTGGTTGACTCCAACTATTTCTAAGATGTAGTTGAGTCCAATTACTCCAACTACTTTATTTTGTAGGTGGTTGACTCCAACTACTTTATTTGGTAGATGGTTGACTCCAACTACTTGGTAGATGGTTTATTCCAACTACTTTATTTAGTAGATGGTTGACTCCAACTACTTGGTAGGTGGTTTAATCCAACTACTTTATTTAGTAGGTGGTTGACTCCAACTACTTTATTTGGTAATTGGTTGACTCCAACTACTATTCTCAACCATGCCCAAAACCTCCACCATTTCCTATATAAGGAGTCCTCTCCTTCTCATTTGATATAGAAATTTAGGCTATTGTTATGCTATAGGTTTGGAGAAAAATCTTGGAAGAGGCTTTCGAGCACTTTGAGCTTGGATATTTGAGACTTCTTTCTTCTTGTCTTCTTCTCTCATGCCTCATGGCAATCCATAGTTTAGATTAATATTGCATTCACATAATAGTTTAAATTCATGTCTCCTTTCATTGTTTTAGCTTAATCTCCACTTAGCTTAATTAGCAAGGATTTGTAATACTCTTCATTTCAATTTCAATAGAATAGTTTGCTTCTTTGCATTGCTATCATCTAGACTAGTTTTCATTTCATTTACATGCAATAACTTGATAATCATAGAGGCTAGCATCCTTGCTATCTCTCTTTGAATCTGTCGTTTCATGGTGTACTTGCATAGGGCTTGAACTAGGTTTGAATCTGAGGGCTTCTCATACAAACCCATGCACTCCATGGATAGAGAGCTGTGCATTGCTATTTGAGACCTCATTGTTGAGTGTTCTTGAATGTAATGATTCACAGAAGTGTGACACTTTTATAGCACACAGTTGGGTGCTAGGCTTGGTCGCAGGGATACCTAATGCATAAAAAGAACACTATTTGAGAAGACAACCCTAGAAGAAACCCCAACATTTAAGTGGTTGGTGATTTGTATGACAACCACCAAAGGTAAAAAAATATGTAGAATATCGTGTTAAAGTCACCACCAACAAATTAAATTTGACCATAGATTCAAAAGAGCTATTGTAAAGAAATGAGATTGCATTAGTTTTGCAAGCTGCAAAGAATTGATGATTGTCATAATCAAAAGTTAGACAATTTATAGTCATTTTTTAAGTTAGCCAGACAAGTTTGAAAAGATTAAGGAACAAAGGGTGAAGGTACAAGAATCACAATCAAAGCAAGGTGAGTCTAAATTGTTTGTTCAATGGGGAAATTGGTAAAAAGTGAAGAAAAAAATGCAAGTTTAATGTGAGAGAAGGATTTTTTTGAAGATAAATTGGTAAAAATTAAAAAGTCTAATTTAGAATTGATAGAAATTATAAAGCAATAGACAAAGCATATCTATGAAAATTCATGTGAAAATGATATTCTTGAAAGTAAATTAAAGAAAGTTAGGAAGGAAACTAGAGAATTAAAGGAAAATTTAAAATTGTTTAATGAAGTTAAGAAGAAGAATAAAGATATAGAAGCAAACCTCAAGCTATTGGAAAAAGAAAATGAGTTTCTAAAATTAAAACCATTATTTTGTGATGTCACATGTCGTACATGAGATTTATTTTGTTCTCTTGATCTATCAATTGAATTGCATGTTGTGCACCTAGTGTTTCTACAAGTGAAGTTAAAGGAAATAATATGTGTGAATCTCCTAATTTTCCAAATGCAAGTTGTGATGCTAAATGAATAGGTTGTCTTGAAAATAATATTGGTTTGGAAATCATACAAAATCTAGGATATGACAGAAGAGGACTAGGAAGAATGGGAAAGGGATAATAGAGCCCCTTCAACCCTATACAAGCTCTTCACAAGGCCAAAGAATGAAGGTCTCAGATATGGTAATAAAGATATATCTAATGTTGCAAGTATTGTACACATCCATGCAAATCAGCCCAATGAATCCAATGTTTGCATTGTCACAAAGGACATAAATTTGAGAAATTTTTGGGATATTCATCCTTCTTCAATTTGTGGGTTGAAGAATTATTGTGAAAAGACATGTTGGAATAGATAGTGTAGTGGACAATCTAACAAAGGTTGTATGCAGATTGATTATAAGTGGATTGATGGTCCTAGTGGAGAAGAGTAACAAATATGTTGAAAAGGTTGTACAAACTTAAAAAATTTCATGTGAAAAGGAATATGTCATAGAGTTAGTTTGAATCGACCACCTTTTTCCCAAAAATGAAATAAAGGTGAAATTGTGTGGAGAGATGGTAATATGTTGTGATTGCCACATCAAATGGTGTCATATAATGTGGAATACTACGAGTCTTCTTTTAAGAAAGGAAGGAAAATGTTACAATGCGAGTTGCAAAGGTTAGGGATTTTCCACATTGAGTTACCGTGTACTAGAAGGGTCGCATCAAGTTCCAAAGATCCAATTTTGAGTGCTTTGAAATTAAATTGTGAGTCTTAGCATCAATTGAGGATGTTGTGGTGTGATGCACGAGACTCATTACCATGCACACCATTTAGTTATCTATCTTGCACATTATTTTTTGAACACTTAGTTTAACCATAATTTGAGTAATGTCAACTAAGCAATTTTCCATGCAATTAGAAAATAGACTTCTATTAACTTCTTAACTAGAGATTGATTTACTACTCAACATGATTTATGCATAGAAAAGATTTGTTGATGGTTTTGTATGCAAAATATATAAAATAGTTGGTTGGTGCTACGTAATTGTGAAAGAATAAAAAGCTTTATCAACTCTAAAAAAGACATTGATTGAGGCATGATGTGATTCATACAGTGAATGGATTCATATTATTTTTGTGTTTGCATGTTTAAATAATTCATTGTTTTTTGTTGGTGTTTGTTCTTTATATTTCCATAGCACATGCATTTTTGGTTAATGCCTTTATTTCATATTTTACAATGGGCTTGTAATGAAATTTCACATTCTCCTTGGAATTTTACCAAATAAACCAATGAGATACCATCCACATTCATAAGACACTACTAAATGCCTATATATTTTTCCGAGACCTTAAATTTATGTTTTTTAATAACTTGTAAGTAGACTAACATAACTAAAACACCTCCTTATATTTACCAAGTATTAAATGTACCTAATTTTTGTCATTTTTAATGTTACCTTATTATTTCTACCATGTCAACAACAAGAACTTCCATCACCTACATCTAATTCAAATTCAAATATGATTTCAATCTTATATATCAAATCTCTAGTACAAAAAATACCGAGTTATGAAAAGTGTTTCATGGTGTAGACAAATTTGATTTGTAAAGGATTTATGTATCTCAAACCCAAACCCAAACCCTTGTCACAAAAATCCTACAATAAATTGTCCTAAAATATATATTTTGATCATTGTATACATAATTATCTAAAATATATATGAAGAGATTTTGAGTACTTGTTGATTCTTTAGGTAGCATCAAAGCATTACCAAAAGATTTTCAATAAATAACTCTATAAAAAATTAAGACGCATTCTACTCAACTTGTACAACTTTGGCCCGCACATTATTTCCTTTCTTAATGGCATATTTGAATCATATAGGTTCCCCTAGGATTACAAGGCTCGGACACAACACAAGACTAGATGAAAAATACAACTCTATGCCCTTGTTACAACTAGCATAGTACCTATGAAATTGATTTTTAGAGGATATAGAATTTCACTCACAAATGACTCTTGTTTTGTCACTCTTTCAATATAAAATATTATACACTCCTAATCAAATGTTTTTATGTTTTTTCACATGTCTTGCAAAAATCTACATAAAATTGTGCCACCAAAATCCATGGCATAGTGAACAAAATATAACTTAAAACTACAATCAATTGTATTTGATTGTGCATTCTAAGCACAATATTACTTCTATGCACCCATCTTTGTAAAAATGAAAAGGTTAGACCTTGCTGAGAAGACTAGTGGTTTCTGTTGTTCTTGACCTCTACAGTCATCTGCAAAATAAAAATTGAAGTTTCAAATCTTTGTCCTTCATATAAATCTCGTACAAGAAAAAAATTAATGCCTACTTGAAAGCTCATTAAGCCACCACAATTATGATGACGCTTCTATAGGAAGCAAATCATGATGATCCTATTTGCTTATTTTTGTTATATCTTAGCACTCGAGGCTTTACTTGGCACAAGCCTCTCCATTAATTCTTTGTATTCATCTACAAAATTGTCACAATCAATTGCTTCAATGACCACTAAATTATCACCAAAATCTTAAATAAGATAAACTACACTAATACATTAAAATAACTCAATCAAAAACTTAAAAAACACTTCATAAATACTTCAAAATACTAATTTTTTTTAAAAAAAATAGTAAAAATAATATTAATGTAAAGCCACAATATTCATCTAACAAGAAAGAATAGTATGAAATCATAAAATAAAAATTTATACAAACCCGTCCTTTTCTATAATATGCATCTGACAAGAAAAAAAAAGTATCCTATCATAAAATAAAAATTTATACAAACGTGTCGTTTCCTAAATTAGGGAAGAAAAAATGATTATTTTACCATCTTGAAGGTATGGGTGGAGACTGATCTGAAAGTGATCCGACTTACCAAAAATTGTCTCTTATTTCTGATGTAGCTTATCAGCAATTGTAGTCAAAGCGTAGCAGATTCTCCTATCTTTGCGTCCCCTCAAGCTCCACCCACACCACGTCTCCGTTATTCCTCGCACGCTAGGGATATCATATGGCCAGTAATAAGGCTCCCTATAGCCGTTAATTATCGTGGTGATTACCCATTCTCCTTGTGGCAAGTAAAATTTCCACGGAGAATATTCATGGGAATCGTTTGTGGTGAGAGGTGAAGCAGAGCTACTGACCACAAACACACGGCATATGATGAAGATATCACGCTCCGGGGAACCAATCTGTGAAAGGGGAAAATAAGCCCGGGGAAGCAAAGAACGCTTCAAATTTGACCTCGCTCCGTCCGCTGCTCTTCCAACCACTTCAATAGAGTTTGACGGCACGTGCTGAAATGAAAATGTATAAAACTCTTGATTTATATTAACGAATTCATTTTCATTTACAGATCCACTTGAAACATTATTTTAAAGATTTAAACATGTTAGTGTGAATAAAAAAATGTGTTAAATGAAGGTTTGAAATAAATACCTTCAGCTTGGAAATGCAGTCCCGTACTGCTGCAGTGCTGCAATATAGAAACTGGATTACTTCCAATGCTTCCAATTTTTTAATACCCTGTATGTTCTCTAGCCTTTCACAAGACTCAATGACAATACTCTTCAAACAGCTCAGTCTGCCAAGAATAGGCAATTCTCTGCACCGCCGAACTCTGAGTTTGATCAGTGTGGTGGGAAGTGTTAGGTTGTGCAGCCTCTCACAGGAATCAATCTTGATACTTTCCAAGCAGCTCAGTCCGGCGAGATTCGGCAACTCATCAAGCTCAGGACACTCACCAATGCACATGTCTGTAAGCATTGAAAGATAGCCCATTGCTGCCACCGTTTGCAATTTTATACACCATTGGACTGTGAATTTCCTGAGTGTCGTTGGCAATGTTATTTTGTGCAATTTCTCACAAGAGTAAATGGTAATCCTCTCCAAGCAGCTCTGTCCGCCAAGAATTGGCAACTCCTCAATCAACGGGCACTCACTAATATACAGTTCTGTCAGCTTTGAAAGACGGCCCATTTTTGACACTTGTCTCAGTTCTTTGCAGGAATCTAAGTGGAGATACTTCAATGTTATTGGCAACGCTGTTTTCTGCAGCTTCGTACTCCTGATAATGCTAATCCTCTCGAGGCAAGTTAGATGTGCAAAACAAGCAAGCTCTTCAAGAGCCGGACAATCTGATATCCACAATTGTACCAGATGGCCAAGATCAAAGCTACATGACACTCCTTCCGACATCCCACAATCAGCCAAGTTTAGACTGTTAAGCTTCCCACATCCATCAATTGTAATACTTTCCAGACTATTTAGACCAGATAATTCCTCAAGATCAGGACATTTGCTGATGTGTAGCTCTGTAAGCTTTGAAAGATCGCCCATTCCTGTGATCCTTTGCAAATGTCTGCAACGTTGAACAATGAGATTGGTGAGCTCTGCAGGCAGTGTTATGTTTTGCAGCTTATCGCATGATTCAATATTCAGCTTCTTCAAGCAGTCCAGTCCTGGACAATCACTTATGGACAACTCCTGAAGCTCCGGACAACCACAAATCGAAACCCATTCCACTCCTAAGTTACCGGCTGACAACCTCTGCAGATTTTGACATCTGTTCAACCGAAAAGACTTGACCTTCCCACAACCATCAGATGCTATAGTCCGAAGAGAGTCCATATCCTCAAGATGTAACTCAAGCTCGAGCTGCCCGCACTGAGAAATAATCAGTTCTACCAGATTTTTGAGATGCGATATTTCTGACACTGTTTTCAGTTCTGGGCAAGAATCCAACTGAAGATTCTTCAATGTTCTTGGCAATGTAACTTTCTGCAGCTTCCTACATCTGGATATGCGAATCTCCACCAAGAAAATTAAACGTGCAAAACTAGGCAGCTCTTCAAGCTTCGGACAATCCGATACCATCAACTGTGCCAGATAGGCCATATCAAGGTTACCGCTAACTGTTTTCAAAATAGCACAATCAACCACCTCAAGATAACTGATCTTAATGCATCCATCAATTGTAATCCTTTCTAGCCAACTTAGACCACGAACAACAGACATCTCCTCAAACAGTGGACACTCACTAATATGCAGCTCTGTAAGCTTTGTAAGATCACTCACTCCTGCCACTTGCAAATTTCTGCACCGCTGCAGTCTGACTTTAATGAGTGTCGTTGGCAGTGTTAAGCTATGCAGATTATCGCAAGACTCAATTGTAATTCTCTCTAAGAAGCTTAATCCTGCAGGATTTGGTAACTCCTCAAGCTGAGGACACTCACTAATGGACAAGTCTTCAAACTTTGTAAGATCGCCCATTGCTGCCACCTTCTGCAAATTTCTGCACCTCTGCACTCTGACATTAACGAGTGTTGTTGGTAGTGTTAAGCTATGCAGCTTATCACAAGACTCAATTGTAATTCTCTCTAAGAAGCTTAATCCTGCAGGATTTGGTAACTCCTCAAGCTGAGGACACTCACTAATGGACAAGTCTTCAAGCTTTGTAAGATCACCCGTTGCTGCCACCTTCTGCAAATTTCTGCACCTCTGCACTCTGACATTAATGAGTGTTGTTGGTAGTGTTAAGCTATGCAGCTTATCGCAAGACTCAATTGTAATTCTCTCTAAGAAGCTTAATCCTGCAGGATTTGGTAACTCCTCAAGCTGAGGACACTCACTAATGGAGAAGTCTTCAAACTTTGTAAGATCGCCCGTTGCTGTCACCTTCTGCAAATTTCTGCACCTCTGCACTCTGACATTAACGAGTGTTGTTGGTAGTGTTAAGCTATGCAGCTTATCACAAGACTCAATTGTAATTCTCTCTAAGAATCTTACTTCTGGAAAACTTGGTAGCCCCTCAAGCCGAGGACACTTACTAATGGACAGGTATGTAAGTGCTGTAAGATCATCCATTCCTACAATCCTTTGCAAATGTTTGCAACCTTGCACAACGAGATTGGTGAGTTTTGTTGGGAGTGTTATGTTTCTCAGCTTGTCACATGATTCAACATTAATCTTCTCCAAGCAGCTCTGCCCTGGAAAATCACGTATGGACAACTCCCCAAGCTCGTCACAACCACAAATTGAAATCCATTCCACATCAAAGTGACCTGACAACCTCTTCAAATATTGATGTTTGTTCAACTGAAAAGACTTGACCTTCACACAACCATCAGATACTATAGTCTGAAGAGAGTCCATATCCTCAAGGCACAACTCAAGCTCGAGCTGTCCACACTGAGAAATTATCAGTTCTACCAGATTCGTGAGACGGGATATTTCTGACACACTTTTCAGTTCTTTGCAAGAATCCAAGTGGAGATTCTTCAATGTTAGTGGCAAAGTTATTTTATCCAGCTTCCTACACCTTGAAATGTGAATCCCCTGCAGATCAGTTAGACGTGCAAAACAAGGTAGCTCTTCAAGCGCCGGACAATCGGATATCCATAACTGTGCCAGATGGCCTAGATCAAAGCTGCACGACGGCCCTTTGCAAATCGGCCCACAGTCAAACACCTTTACGCGATTAAGTTTCCCACATCCATCAATTGTAATACTTTCCAAGCTGCTTAGACCAAAAAGAACAGGCAACTCCTCAAGATCGGGACACTTAGTAATGTGTAGCTCTATAAGCTTTGAAAGAACGCCCATTGCTGCCACAGTTTGCAATTTTCTGCACCATTGCACTGTGATTTTCAAGACTGACGCTGGCAATATTATTTTATGCAACTGCTCGCAATAATTAATGCTAATCCTCTCCAAGCAGCTCAATTCGGGGAGAATTGGCAACTCAATCTTGGGACACTCACTAATGCACATCTCTGTCAGCTTTGAAAGATCGCTTATTGCTGCCACAGTTTGCAATTTTCTGCACCATTGCACAGTGATTTTCAAGATTGACGCTGGCAATATTATTTTGTGCAACTTCTCGCAATAATTAATGCTAATCCTCTCCAAGCAGCTCAATTCGGGGAGAATTGGCAACTCAATCTCAGGACACTCTCTAATGCATAGCTCTGTCAGCTTTGAAAGATCATCTATTCCTGTAATCCTTTGCAAATGTCTGCAATGTTGCACAATAAATTTAGTAAGATTGGTAAGCTTTGATGGCAGTGTTATGTTTTGCAGCTTATCACATGATTCAATATTAATCTCCTTCAAGCAGCTCAATCCCGAACAATCTGGTATGGACAACTCCTCGAGCTCGGGACAACCGCAAATCGATATCCATTCCACATCAAAGTTACCCGACACTCTCTTCAGATTTTCACATTTGTTCAACAGAAAAGACTTGAGCTTCCGAGAGCCATCAAATGTAATGCTCTGGAGAGAGTTGATAACCTCAAGACACAACTCAAGCACGAGTTGATCACACCCAGAAATAATCAGTTCTACCAGATTCTTGAGACGGGATATTTTTGACACACTTTTCAATTCTTTGCAAGAGTCCAACTGAAGATACTTCAATGATTCTGGTAAACTTAGTTTCTGCAGCTTCTTACACCTGACTATGCGAACTTCCTCCAGACAGTTTAGCCTTGTAAGACAAGGCAGCTCTTCAAGCTCTGGGCAATCGGATATCAGCAACTGTGCTAGGTGGCCCATATCAAAGTTATACCCAACTACTTTTAACATTGCACAATCAATCATGTGAAGATAATTAAGCTTCCTGTATCCATCAATTGTAATTTTTTCCAGGCAACTTAGACCACAAAAAACTGGAAACTCCTCAATCTCTGGACACTCACTAATGTTCAGTTCTGCAAGCTTTGTAAGATTGCTCATTCCTTCCACCTGCAAATTTCTGCACTTCTGCAGTGTGAGTTTTGTGATTGTTGTTGGCAATGTTATGTTTTGCAGGTTTCCACACTGGAGAATCCGAATCTCCTCAAGGTGAATTAAACACCCAAGAGATGGCAGCTCCTGAAGCATTGGACAGTCCGAAATGGATAACCCAACAAGATCAAAGTTACCAGATACTCTCTTCAAAATGCCACAACCAGTCAATGCGAGGTAATCAAGCTTCCAACATCCATTAATTATAATTACTTCCAGGCAACTTGGAGCACAAATAACTGGCAAATTCTTAAGCTCTGGACAGCCACAAATGTTCAAAACTCGAATCTTTTTGAAAGATATCCCCGATACTGTCTCTAGATCTTTACAATCCTTCAGCTCAAAACATTTAACCTTAACAGACCTATCAACCGTTATCCTCTTGAGACGGTTCATATTCACTAGACACAAGTCAAGCTGTAGAATTGAACACCAAGAAATGCTAACTTCTACAAGGTTTAGAAGATGAGATAGTCCTGTCACACTTTCCAAATGATCACAGTGGTGAACCATAAGTTTTTCCAGTCGACCCAGATGTGCAAGACATAACTCATGTAGCTTTGGACATCTACTAACGTTCAATTCAACGAGCATCTTAAAACTGGACATTCCCGGCACACTATTCATATTACAATCTGCAATTCTTATCTTTTTAAGGCAGCTAAGATGGCCAAGATTAGGCTCCTCAAGCACAGGGCATTCACTAATGCTCAATTCTTCAAGCTCTGTAAGATCAGATGTCACTGACAAAATCTTGAGATACTGGCACTTGCTAATATTAAGACAATTCAATGTTTCAATTCTTGTGAATTGCATTTCAATAAGATTTCTCACGGAAGAAAGTTCCAAGGATCGAAGGCTTGGACAATAATTTCCATTAAGTACAATTTTTTTAATGTTTTCTTGCTCTTTAATTACGAGATACTCAAGCAAGCTCAATGGGGCCTTTGAAGTTGCAGAGTTTGTGTTACTATTCAATGGAACATTAAGTGATGAAGACTCTTCGACAGAAGTCGTAGGAAGGGAACCTGAAAGTCTTCTACATGTCTTCGAAATCAATGACTTCATTTTTGACTTGTGTTGACCCTTATTGACTTTCTTGTCAACTTCTTTTTCGACTTTCTGTTCCACATGAGTTAATATTCCTAAAAAGTCTGGATACTCTAATAAAAAGGTTCCATAAATCTCCAGCTTTTTCAATTCGGAGGAAGCCTGAAACTCAGAACAAATTTGTAATTTGTTTTAAACTTCCAAGCCTAGAAACAATAGGAAATCTACCATTGAAGATTCCTAAATAACAGTCTTTCCTTTCCTTTTAGCCAATCTAATAGAACAATTATTATGGCAGGGAAATGAAATAAAACAATAATAATGCTTAGAGCCTATAATAATGGAAATGATCAATATCTACCATTACATACTGCATACTATTAAAGGAGACTAGATTAAATCAAATAAGTGCCTGGAGCTAAGCCCCAATAAAGGTTATCACTTAACTCTATGAGGAAAATAATACAATACCTCTGCATCATGCTGCCACAATCTTTTCAAATATCCATTGCTCATTCTCAAACACTGCATATTTTGAAGTGGAATCCATGAGGGAATTCCTGGTTGCGGATGCCCTTGATTTAAATTGTGGGAATATTGATATGGGTAGCAAAGGTGAAGCCATAACAAACATGATGACATTTCTGCACTATCATTCGACTCACCTAGAAAGAATTTAACTCGGGAATTCAGGAACTTATCAAAAAACCAATAGAAACACCTTTCTTTGGTTTGAGCAATGATGTTTTCAAATCCCTTCAATTCCTGCATTCACAGAAGGGATTCATTTTAAATTGTAATATGATCCGGAATATAGTGCACTCACAGAAGTTAAAATTGTAATATCACTTTCATTTGGTGCGCAGCAGAATTATGAAGGAACAGGCATACCAATTTTTTAAGATCCCGAGGATGCCACAAGCGACGAGGTTCGCTGAGTTCATTGGCAATTTCTCTACCCAAGTCCCTCAAGTGGTCGTGCATTCTCAATACAGGCACGGGATCTTCTATTTCTTCAACAAGACACTTGTCCTTTAGTGCTTGCAGTCCACTCTCAGCGCTCCATCCCGATGCCTTCCACACACTTATGGCTATACATTTTAATTGGTCAACAAAAAAGCATGCCACGTCCATGAAAATTTGTTTTTCCTCTGTATCCAACGCATCAAAGCTTAATTTAAGGCTTTTTCTAATATCTCGATGCATCGTCGTACCAAGTTTTTGAAGCTCTGATCTCCAATAATTTTCATCTCGTCCATGAACATGCCTTCCAACAACTTGAAGAGAGAGGGGTAAGCCTCCACACACGCCCAGGAAATCGTCAACAAGCTCCTCATATCCTCTTGCTGGATGAGGTTGAGAGAAAGCGTGCCAACTGAAAAGTTGTCTGGCATCATCTTTGTCCATTCCTTTCAAATGATAACCTACATTAATTCCCTCAGCTATAAGTATTCCTACATCTCGGGTTGTAATTATTAACAGACTATTTCCGGGCTTTTCTAAAATATCCATAATTGAAAAATCATCTAACTGTTTTAGCTGATCAATATCATCTAGAACAATTAAGAAACTCAAAGAACTTCTTCTTTTTATACAACTAGAAATACAGCTTAATCCTTCCTCTGTACTTTGAAAACTGTGATTCTTTTCACCGAAAAGATCTTCGAGGAATTTCATTTGTAATGAAGGTAGATTGCATCTAACTGAGGATTCACGGACATCAAATAGAAAACAGGCTCGATCATACTGTTGACGCTTTCTATTAAACAACTCTTTTGAAAGAGTTGTTTTACCTACTCCGCCCATCCCGAAGAGGCCGACGATCTTAGCCTTCCTATCCTCTTCTTTATTCATTCCACAGTGGATTTCAAAATCTTGAACAAGATTATGAAGGCATCGCCTTTCAAATTCTTGTACAAGCTTGTCAAGTGCTACTGGATATTTGGCAACATGCAAAGGTTTTATTCTCTGTACTTCCCTTTGGACTGCTGATAGTATGCTTTTATGATCACCGATACTTCAAAGGCAAAAATTGAATTTCATAAGAAATAAATTTTAGCTAATAAATGCAGCCATATTTATCTACGAAGGCAATGAAATATAAGAGAGCAGGAAGAAAACATACTTGGAACTATTTATTTCGTAACCTGTGGTGAATGAAATGGACTGGAGGGCTTCCTTCCACTGCTTAAGCTGGTCTAGATACCTGGATTTCCTTTCATATTGAATGAATGCATCAGCGTAGACTCCCTTTTCTACATGGCGCAGTGCCCATGGTTCCACCCCATAAAACACAGGAATAATCTTAGCTGGGCTTTGCAACATGAGAACCAGCTCCGCCAAACACCAAGGGGACTCTGCATATCTCTTGGAGAAGATAGCGATATGAACTCCAGCAGAGCGAATGGCGGTCTCAATTGTAGATGGAAATGACTGACCAAGCTCCATCTCTTCCAAATCAAGAAAAGCCCGTATTCCTAATTCCTTGAGGGAAGTGTAGAGCGGAAGAGCCAGGGAATATTTGGAATCAGGGCCTCTGTGATTGATGAAGACATCATACAATGTTGTTGATTCAGAAACCCTTCTCCTTATGCCCTCAGGTTCAATTCCTGAGAAAGCATGATTTTCATCTTTTGGTTGTGGGGGAGATGAAGATGACGCCATTGATCGCAGCTCAGACCTTTGGAACGTGTTAAATGGCATGCGAGACAGAGCCGGTGCAGAGACAATTGCATAAGATCAGATTTATTGTAGATATACTAAAAATCACAGCTGTTGCAGGCAGGTTTGCCCCTTCCTCGAAAGAACGAGGAAAATAGGTGAAGCACGGAGTTCTGCAAACAGGAAATTGGATTTGCTTTGTAGTGGAACAGTCTCACTCTGTCGGCCATATCTGCAATAGGGGTTCCCGTGAGGGGTTTATTTTTGTTCCATTCAACTTTAATTTCTATTATTAATATCATCTGACTTTATATAGTCTTGTCTTTCCGAAATATCCCCTCTGGTGAACATGACCTTGATAATAAGTTAATAATGAATCATTTGCAGTAATAAACACGTTGTAGAAAACACAAATTGGGAACACTGATCATTTCCATACTGGAAAAGACTTGTCTATGTGACTTCCAAGCTCCTTCTGGAAACGAAAGACTAATGTCATTCGACTTACAAACGACATTTTTTTCCACTGATGACATGAATTTTCATCAACGTACACGGCTCCTGTTAAATTTTGAACTCTGTCAGCACCGACCACATGTCTGTCAATTCTGTCGTCGTGTAGAGGAAGGCAATTTGCGTATGTTTCACGCCTTTCTGGAGGCAATTGTGTATCTTTGGCGTCTTTCGGATTTTGTCTTCTAGTTTTACCCTTCAGAACAAACGAAAACAAAATCTTCTTTAAAGCTGATTTTTCCACAAAATTATCTCCTACATTTCTTTCATCGTTTTTATTAATCAGTCGCATACCGTAGAAGAGGGAAATTGCATGCAAGCTTCATAGAAATTCAGTTCCAGCATCTCAAATCATCTCTTTCATAACATTATTTTGGGTGCGCTAGTCTGCTAATATTAATAAGCATCAACATTTTGCGCACCTTATTTTAGTATTTATTATGTTTTTTTCAAGTTTCAAATTAACGCATTTATATACAATGGGATACCAATAGCATATATTCTTAAAAGATGTCATTTACATAAAATACAATGGGATATCAATAGGACATATTCTTAAAAGATGTCATTTATATAAAAAAAGATTAGAAAGGAGTTACATTTAAAAAATAAATTAAAAATAAATATTAATTTAAAAATGATAAATAGCATTAAAATTTAAAAATAATAAAAAGGAAACAATAAATATGCTACTTGTACAATTTTAAAATAAATTTTTTTTAAAATAAAAATAATATAAAATTATACCCCAAACTATCACCAATGGTAGTGAGAGTACTACCATTGTCGCCACATGCTGGGTCCCCAAGGGACACCTGGTGGCAGGGGAAGGGCTGGGGTGGTGGCCCCATATCCTCCCAAAAAAATATTTATTTTATTTTTTAAAATTAAATTAAAATGAAATGCACCATAAATGTTAGTTTTATTGAACTTTTTCAAATTCCATGTCTAATTACGAGCATTTTTTTAGAAGAATTACAGGTGAAGGAATTTTAAGATGCACCTCTTGGGAATATGAGTAGACTGGATTTATATATACAGTATCCTCAAGTGATTTGTTATTTTGCAGGTGAGAGGTTGGAAGAGCTTTGTAATTTGGAGGAGAAGGCTCATTGAAGAGGCAACAACCACATATCAGATAAGGTTATTATTTGATTTAATATAATTTTAATATAGTTGTTAATATTATTTTTTAATGTAGTTTTTTTCATATAGTTTTTTAGTATAGTTATTATTTAATTTTTTAATATTTAGATTATGATTTAGATTTAGTATTAAGATTTAGGTTTTACATTTAATACTTTGATTTAGTTTACTATTAATTTAGTTTAATATTTTAATTTAGTTTACTATTTAGATTTAATTTTTAATATAGTTTCTTTATATAGTTTTTAATGCATGTAGAAATATTTACATTATTAATAAATATTAAAATATAGAGGGTTATGCCCCCATACTTAATATTTATTCAGTTTATTAAATTTTTAAAATTGTTTAATAGATTTTAAAAAATAGAAAAAAATAGTTTATAGTTAGTTTAATAGATTTAGATTTAAATGGTGTATTTACATTTAGATTTAAATGTAGAATATTAGTATTAAAATTAGATTTAGTATTGTATTTAGATTTATATTTAATTTTTAGTATTTTATCTAGATTAGGATGAAAATGAATAGCATGACTAATAACTATTTTTGGCATAAAAAATACATTTAGAAATAAAATTTCAAGAACAGAGTCATAACTATATCCACTGATATAATCAGCCCATTTAATCCAAATGTAAAGACCCATCATTAATGGTTGTTGCAGCAACACATGAGCTATTCTTCAAGTAGTTTCTTTGCATATCTCCTTCCCAGTATTCTTCAAGTAGTTTATTTGCATATCACAACCCATGTTTGATGGTTGTTATAGCAACACATAAATTATGCCATGTGGGTCATTAAAATGAAAATTTATTTGAAGAACTTAGGTTGTTGGGAGGTCGTAGAAACCAAATATGAAGAACCCAGTGTAAATGACCTTGTTTCAATGATGAATGCACATAGGAATGCAAATGTGGAGTGAAAAAGGCAAGATGTTAGAGCCTTATGGAATCTACATAATGGAGTTGAAGACTTCATCTTTCCAAAAATAGTAGCAACAACTAGTGCAAATCAAGCTCAGGAGATACTTGCAATATCATATCAATGAATTGATAAAATAAATAATGATAAGCTACAAATTTTGAGGAAAAGGTTCCAAACCTTGTAAATGAAAGATATAGAAATTGTAGATCAGCTCATGCCTCAAGCCATGGATGTGGTAAATCAACTAAGAGCCTATGGTGAAGATATCATAGACAAGAAAGTTGTGGAGAAGATCCTTAGAAGTCTTCCACATTCATATGGTATTTTGGTGATAACAATTGAAGAATGTAAGGATATTTCTTTATATTCCATTGAAGATTTGACTAGTTCAATGTTGAATCATGAGTCTAGAATGCAAAATAAAAATGAACCTCTAGAGTCCACCTTACAAAAACAAGCCACAATCGGTAGAGGAAGAGGTAGAGGTGGCAGAGGAAGAGGAAGAAGAGGTCAAAGTTATTCTCATTCTAATAATAGGGACAATATTAAAAATCACTCAGAGCAACTTTTATCACAATCTCAAAATCCAAGAGGCAGAAGTAATAGATGGAGAGATAGATTTAATAAATCAAATATACAATGCTATTACTGCAAGCAATATAGACATAATGAGAGTGAGTGCAAGAAGAAACAGGTAGACCAGAGCAGAGGAAGAGGTAATGTGTCCAACACAAAAGAAGAAACTCCATCAATGTTTTTATCATGCTCAATAGTAGAAGATAATAACAAAGAAGACATGTAGATATTGGACAATGCCTATAACAATCACATGACAAGTAATTAAATGTTTTTACTAGTTTTGATGAAACAATCCAGTCTAAGATAAAGTTAGGAGATGATCACTTGGTTCATGCTCTAAGAAGACACTAGTACATTTGACCCACATTTCCGACCAACATTTCTGACAAAGCATTAAAATGAATTTCCTTGGCTAGTTTATAGAAGGAAAAATTTGAATTTTTTTTAATCTATTCTTGTGTTGGTCGGAATTCCGACCAACATAGGAATATAACTAAAAAAAAGGCAAATTTTATACATATATCCCTCCTACCCACATTTCATTTTATTTCATTTTGGCAGTCCGTGAGCAAAGGAGTGGTGAAGGAGGGTAGGAGGGAAGTTGTACGTAAAAAAAGCCTATATGCATCTAGCCTGTAAGTTATGGCATCTCCTTCTCTTCCACATTAGTATTCTCAAACCCGAGAAAGCATCGAGAGGAATAGGCATTCGATTTCAACCATTTCAATGTAGTCTTGGTAAGAGATTCAATTTTTTTGGCATTTGCTTAATCAAGGGTACATTTTTTTATTTCAAATTATTTTCATTTGTCACAGGTTTGAAACCCTAATCTTTGGACTTGGAATCTCAAATGCATTCATTCTGCATTATTTACCCTCTTTAATGGTGTTGGTTTTCCTTCTATAATGTCATATATCTTGCACTTCTAATGGTGTTCATGCCACCATTAGAAGTGGCGTGAACACCATTAGAAGTGATATGAATTTCCAGAGATACAGAGCAACCCAGTCAACTAAGGGTGGATTCTTTGTTTCCTCATCAACTCAATTCAAGGATAAATTGCTACTTTTGGTTTCATTGTAAAAAA
This sequence comes from Chamaecyparis obtusa, assembly GCA_027943335.1. Taxonomy (NCBI): domain Eukaryota; kingdom Viridiplantae; phylum Streptophyta; class Pinopsida; order Cupressales; family Cupressaceae; genus Chamaecyparis; species Chamaecyparis obtusa. The sequence goes on along the minus strand of BSBK01007833.1, from coordinate 715,125 downwards.
ATGTTGAATAAGTGGTTGAATATCACGGAAGTGCAGAAAATAAAATCTAAAACATTGATAGTTATGGAAAATTAAATGATGCTAATAAGTTTTCATGAGCTTATATTGAGAGTTTGTAAGGCAAGGAATTTAATAAATGATCAATATTGGAACCTCAAGAAAATATATAGATATGTTGGTACTTTTATTTTTCTTGAATATGATAAACCCTCGATACAATTGACAGAGCTGAAAAAAGGAGAAGAAAGGGTTTCCATGTTTTTTTGTCATCAACAAAGAATGTAGAGCTTGAAGCTACCCGCAACCATGGTGTTCCAAAGTGTATCATAAAAACAAAGTAAGGAGATTAAATATTAAATGTATATGATAAAATTCAAACTCCTCTTCTTTCTTTTCTAGCTCAAAACTTCAAACCCTTGAGGTGAAGTAATAGGAAAATACATTGAATGTATAGGGAAAATAACAAGCCCAACAAAACATTGTGGAACTATAGTACATTTGAAAGCCTTCAAACCACATTTTAAAAGAAATAAAAGAAGATTATGTGGAAATGTGGCATACATATACCCTCAAGTGTAAAGGTTTGTACTAGTGAAGGAAAAAGAATTAGAGTCTTGTATACGTGGAGTTATTACTACAGGGAATTGGGGAAAATATGTCGAATGATGCAATAAGGTTTGAATTTCATTTCATTATTCCAATACCCATTTCAAAAAATGGAGAGAAAGTTCATGGACGAAAAGATCTTGTGAGAGAACCATGGTTGTTGATAGATTTAACAATTAGATATACAAAAAAACCCTTGTTTTTAGTTATTCCAGAATTGCAAATACAAAGAAGATATGTCAAAGTCATGGTCAACAAAGTCAGATTGATGAGTATAAAAGAACCTATAGGAGCCATTTTCCAAAACAAACCCTCAAATGCATAATGGTAGTATACATGTATGAATAGTCATTTAAGTCTCCAAGAATCATTTTCCACATTCCCCATTGTGAAACCAACATCATAAAGTCCATTAATACACTCCTCCTAGCTTGCATTTTCTCACATAGTTAGATTTTTTTACCTTATTTTGATGCCTCCTCGTGCACTAGGGAATATTCCCTTAAATATGCCTTATCACATGCAATGTTTTCACCATAAATTATTTTTCAATGAAGGAAAACCCTAGTATTAGAGGTAACATTACAACAAAAAAGATATTTTTCAAGTGACCAACATATTCCAAGAATATTTGGATAATATTATGTGTGTTATTAGCATATACTAGCAGCCCTTCTTTAACTTTTTTCATCTATTTTTGTTAATTGGCAAAAATACCTCAATCAGGAAAATAGATATCCTTGGAATGATGGTTCAAAGAACTTTCTAGTGGTCTTGGTCTAATTGTCATCTTTAGCTTAATATTTTTTCTATACTCAATCAAAGTTGTATTTTTAGTTTTACCTTATGATCATGTTTTTTCATGACTGTAGCCATATTTTTTATTCTTATGATTTTGGAAATGTGACGCATATCTCTTCAAATTTATAAATACACTTTTGCATAGTTTTCATGAACCATAAACATCAACCATGCTTCAAATGGTGATCCTACTCCTCCAAGGATCCCAATACATACTCATCTCATCCATTTACAAATGTTTGAATTCATTCTTGAAGCCATTTCATCCTCTTGGACCAAACTATCTAGTCACATATTGTCTACCTATATAGTAGTGAGAATTTTCCAATCCTTATTCAAATCTTTTCCAAATAACCTTATAGACTAATCACACATCTGGATACCCTTTTTAAATCTCCATAACATAATATAAGATTTACCCTAGGTTTTTTGGACCAAGACCCTCAAATCCACCATTGTCCCTGAATTAGGAGGGCTAATTCAACTCCATTTAGAAAGAAAACCCTCTTAGTTCTTCACCCCAGGCCTTGAGACTTTCAAAAGAGTTACCAAATGATCCAAAACCATGGATCCTATAACCAATTTGGTCCTGAGACCTCTCCATATGCAAAAGCCCTAAATTGCCCGTCCAAAACCCCTATTATCTAGGGCTTGGTCAATGTCTGACCTCCCAATGCTATACTCTCAAATAAATGGATGATTCACCATCCTTAGACCATAAATAAGTGGAATCAACCACAAAATCATCCCCTCCAAAGGCTATAACTCCTATTACTATAACCATGCATCATTTCCTTAACCTTCTACACTGTCAAACCCGACCAACTACCCCTTTTCTCTTACAAAGAGCACTCATTCCCGCATCATTCATGTTAGGTAGGTATAATAAAAATGTGGATCCATCCCCAAGTAACACTTGACCATTACATTTCAAATATTTAAACTTTAAAACTTGACTAAATGACTCTTTAACTTTAGGACTTCAAATTTTGTCCATGAAGGACCTTACCATGACATTAAATCCATTATTATACTTGAAAACATAACCTATTAGCCTTATAGGCCTACTAGACCACCCTATGCAATCAACCTCTATTACATTCACTCTTGCCTTTATACTTAGGCTTATTACATTGTATTGCATCAAATTATAAAATTGACCATAGATCCAATTACATTCATATTTTGATCTTTTTAGATCATTCAACCTTTATGAGTCTTTCAAATGACTCTCTTTCGAATCTAGCTATACCTTTTTATGACTGATTGAATTATTTTGTGAATGTTCGGTTAAAGATCTTCACTCTTGACTTCAAGTTTATTACTGTCATTTTCAATTAACGTCACAATATTTATCCATTTATATGACTGCATAAAAGACATAGTGCACATTTCCATGAATAAAGATTATTTTTATGTGATTAAATGACTCTATTGGAAGTACACTCATGCTACACCATTATGTTGCACATTGATGACCTTTCTATCCCTTAAAATTGTTGAATTTTATTGTACCTTTTAAAAGAAAATCATAGTCCACAAAGAATACTCAAAATTCAAAGGTGGGGATATAAAAGATAGCACAAGTTAACTAAAATTTGTACATGAATCAAATAAAGTTAGAAAAACACCATCTATCCTATGAAAGTTTACCATGCTAGATCTCATCTGAAATGTCCATTTTGCATGTGAGATATGTAGTGTGAACACATGACAAAGTATTCTTAAAAGTAGGAAATTCACATACCCATATAATTCCATATTGCAAGATGAATTTGGAATGACATCACAAATCATTAAATTGTATGCCACACTTAAGAAAGGAAATAATGAGGTGACTAGTTGCAAACCAAGTAACGATACAAATGCAATCCTAAACATGAGACTTGATAGAATGATAGAGTCAAAGTACTTTAATTCCCACCGTAACCTCGGTCCTTGAGTACTATATCTCCTAGATCTAGGTAAATTTGTAATGGATTAATGTCATTAGCAAACACCATTTTATCCCTATCACATGCCCAATTTTCAAGTAGATCGGATAACCTATTTCCCTATCTATGCATATTTGGGATAATGTAAAGTTATCAAATTTATGAAGGAGCATCTAGGATTGTTGCTAAACATAATGGATTCACCACTTTTGGAAAACTCTTTTCTTGAATGCTTCACTTATAATCAGAGAATATCCCTCGACATAAAGATGTGTGACACCCATGTTGTGTACAAGGACAAGTCTATGGAAGAGATCTAGGAACTTAGCCAGATTGTTGGTGCCATGGTTTAGGGGGATGGCTCACTTCAATCTTTGCTGAAAAGACCTAAAAACACATCATAAGGTATGATCCTATGATTTCATCTCACTATAAAAATGGTGACCATATATTAAAACAAGTTTTACAGTATATAGTATATACTAGCTTACTGACTCTAAATTTGATTTCTTGGTAACAAATTTCAATGCAAGTCATGTGAAGAAATCTTAAATTTTTTATAATATGATATATAATTCTTCATTATTAGTGATCTATCTAATCACTAAGTTCATATTTTTCAATATACATAGTATATAGTATGTACTTTCTTACTGTCCTAGATTTTCTTTCTTGCTAACTTAATAAAACACATTTCTAATGCATTGAAAAGTAAGATAAATTGATCAACCCTTAAGTTGTTCAATGGGTTGATACCAAACTGAGACAGGAATGATAAATGTGAAAAGAAAATTGTTTAATGGAATGGTGGAATTGAATCAATCCAGTGATCATTGTTTACTCCATATACTCTATAAGGTGTACCATGTTCTATCCTTTCTATGTTCAACTTGAAAATTGGACAAATGTTTCCCAAACAACCTAGTGAAGTCTTTACATTTTCAAGTACCCTTTTTGAAGTTATTGAATCTATGCCAAACTTAGATCTCCATCATTTGACTGGTGAACCTTTCCATCACCCTATAACTCTCCATCTAGGCCTAATTATCCCTCCCATATAAAGAAACACCTATACCCACTTACTTCCAAGACTCCATAACCCAAAAAGTCTTTCAAAATGATAACAAACAACAAATTTTCAACTTTATTTAATCATACCCACTCATTCACATTCTCATTTATCAAACCCTCACCTTTTGGGCTAGTAGCCTAGCGCTTTGTGGGAAAGATCCTTCCCTACAACTCTCAACCCCAATACTAGTTCCAACACCTTCCCCTACATTCATATGGACATACCCAATCATAAAACATCTTCTACCTTCATTGGGAATCTCCAACCAACAACTAGTGCTTGTTAAGTGCACCATTCACTGTGCTCTCCACTAGGATTGTCACTGCTCCCTTACCACCTTGCACTCTCCCTGCATTCAAAACAACATAGAATACATAGGATATAACTAAGACATCTCCCACCAAACCACAGTGATCACAAGGGTGAGAGTGCCCTTACATGATTAAGGAATACAACCTTAAACTGCTGACTATACCCTCTAAAAGCCAGTCATGCCAGTCTATTGTTCTTCCTTGAGATCAAACCAAATGATAAGGTAAATACATAAACATGAAAATAAAATATGGAAGAGTGTTTTATATTACTTAACCAAGTCTCAATCATGTTTCATCGACCATTGGAGTTATGGATTTGTTGACTGTTCCTTCAGGATAGTGAGATAAAAAAATGCAGAGAAATAAATTTTATTGATGATAACCATGTTACATCTTCATGGTTTTTCACACCACCTTTCTTAAAACCAATCCTCACATGGATCCCCCCTTAAAATAGACTCCATTATCCCCAAATAACCTAACAACCAACAACTAACTTCTTTTTTAACTATTCCTAAACATTCTAAATTGACTGTCAACAAAATAAACCAATGATTATTGTCAAGTTGACAACAAAAGTTGTCAACTCAACAACATAACATCTAATGCCCATACTTAAAGACTTATAAAAATTTTAAAGACAACCTTTTTAATCCAATCTAACCTATAACCCCCATATGACCCTTATAGGCCATATTTTGCCAATAAGGAGAAATTACATATTTTTGCACCTTGAGTGCTTTGACATCACTTTTAAGGCTATATTGGTCATAATACAAATATTATTAACCTTATAGATCTTTCACCAATTCATATTCTCTAGGATTAACATAATGACCCCTAGTGACCCCTAGGTATACTTTATCCTTTTAAATGCCATAAAGGCTTACATCCTTGATCTCATTAAAATATGATTAGTATATGATCAAAACATCATTGCATGACCATTATTGGTCTATTAAATCATCAAATGACCCTTGAGGGCCATGTTGTTTTCACCTCTACCCAAGGATCTATCAGTGACCCTGGTGCGCTCCTTAGGTCATGTCTTTGACCTTGGTGCTCTTGCACCATGAATGGAAGGAGATAAGTAGGGTGGGATGTGTAAGAGACTAAATTTGTAATGATTCCAATCAATAAATAAAAATCATCCTTGCAATAGTAAATCTCTGCCCGTGGGTACAGTCACTACAATAGTGAATTAAATTGCATATGGAAACATTTTCTTGAGTGAATAGTGATGTAAGATCATTGTCTTGTGTCAAAACCAAATAGATCAATGATCAAAGTTTTTAGATTCTAAGAACACGTATATTCAGTGGAGGCTAGAAGGGATATTTGTGAATATTTGCTAGATCTCTAAAATTCTACAAAATATTTTCTTTATTGAGTTGAGGTGGGACAAAAGTAACATAGGTATATGAAACCTTCACAAATATCCCTTCTTTAGCCTCCACTCATACCTCTTCTTAGAATCTAGAAACTTTTCAAAGAAACATCTGATAAATATGCAGATTTTCCTAAGCACTACTGGGAGCTGACCCAACAACACATGTACTATTGTAAAAATCATCACAAGTCCATTTGTTGCCGAGTCTAGTTCCTAGTAATGCTTGGTGAAATCTTCATGTTTGTCAAATGTAAATGGAATAATTTGTGCCTGTCATACTTAAATGGAATACACCAAGAAGTACCAAATGATGAATGCTCAATTGTTGTAATGGAAAATCATCAGAACCATCCATTTCTGGAGCTTGATTTTCTAGTCTTTATGATTTTTCTATAGTCCTAGTAATTTTTCTTATGTTTTGTCATTTGTCCCTTTTTGATTTCCCATGTCTGTGCTTGGTGATAGGATTTTGAACATTGTTGACAAAGCGTGTTTCTTTTTTTGATTGTCATGGGGTTCTGCATTGTTTGTTGCTCTTGATAAATTAGACCTTGAATTTGAATGTTTGTTCACTATTTTATTTCAGCTTGATATTTCATTCATTTTTCATAATATACACAGAGACTACACAGGATGATAAAAAGATGAGATATTTGATTTAGGTTTACTGTTCATGATTATAAATGGTCAATATTTCTGATGGTACTCCTTGGTGTATTCCATTTAAAAATAATCATGTTTTTATGGCTATGATAAATGTCCCTCTTTGTTGAGAAAATTAGAGTTGACAAAATGGTTGTTCAGTGACTGTATCTTCCATTGGAGCCATTTCATATGCACAGGTGATGAACATGCAGATTTGTGTAAGCACTACTGATAGCTTACCCTGCAACACATGTACTATTGTGAAAAATCATCACAAGTCCATTTGTTGCAAGGTCTAGCTCCCAGTAATGCTTGGTTGACAAATCTACATATTTATCACCTATGCATATACCTTCTCTGATCGACTCTTATATGCATAGGTGATGAAAATTCAGATTTGCCTAAGCAGTACTATGATGAATAGGTGATGAACATGAAGATTTTCCTAAGCACTATTGGGAGCTAATTCCCTACAACACATGTACTATTATGAAAAATCATCACAAGTCCATTTGTTCCAGGGTCTAGTTCTCATCAATGCTTGGTCAAATCTGCATGTTTGTCACTTGTGCATATACCTTCTCTGATTGACTCTTATATGCACACGTGAAGGCTATATATGCACAGGTTACCCAACACTACTGGGAGCTTACCCAACAACACATGTACTATTGTGAAAATCAAATTTTCCTAAGCACTATTGGGAGCTTACCTAGCAACACATGTACTATTGTGAACATGCAGATTTTCCTAAGCACTACTGGGAGCTTACCCAAAAACACATGTGCTATTATGAAAATCATATCACAAGTCCATTTGCTGCTGGGTCAAGCTCCCAGTAATGCTTGGTCAAATTTGCATGTTTGTTGAATCTAAATGGAATACTTTGTGCCTGACATACTTAAATAGAATACACAATACCAAATGATGAATGCTCAATTGTTGTAATGGCAAAGCATTAGAACCATCAATTTCTAGAATTTGATTTTCTACAGTCTTAATAATTTTTCTATATTCCTAATGATTTTGAACATTGTTGACAAAGAGTGTTTCTTTTTGTGATTATAGTCTTAATGATTTTTCTATAGTCTTAATGATGTTCCTATAGTCGTAATGATTTTTCTTATTTCTCATCTTTTGTCCCTTTTTATTTCCTATGTCTATGCTTGGTGACAGGATTTTATCACCTTCTTTTAATGGTATATTTCATTCACTCTATGTGGAATACTATTTTGTTCACTATTTTATTTCATCTTGATATTTCATTCATTTTTCATATACATAGAGACTACACAATGCTGATAAAAAAATGAACTATTTGATTTAGGATTACTTTTCATGATTGTAAATGGTTAATATTTCTGATGGTACTCCTTGGTGTATTCCATTTAAAAATAATCAAGTTTCTATGGCTATGATAAATGTCCCTTTGTGTTAAAAAAATTAGAGTTCGTGAGAAAATGGTTGTTGAATGACGATTTGTATCTGCAGGTTGCAAACAAATCATCCTTCTTCCACCAATGAGTCATTCCATTCAAGAAAGACCATGTCTGACAATATCAACCCACAACAAAATAGGGAGATAATTACTAGATTGTGGTCTAACTTTAAAAGAAAAAGTGATGGAAAATGTTGTTGTCCCTGCAAAATTTTTAAGGGCTTAAAGACTCGAAGATATCTAATCAAAACAACCGAGGAAAATTGTAGGCATCATGGTCACATTGAAGGGGAAAATGAATTTCGTTCATTGGTATGTATTTTAATAATTTATAAAATACATAAGACATGATTTTAATGATAGTTTTAAGTTATACATAATGACATATAGAAGTTATTTGAGTATTTATTTTTTGCATGCAGAGAACATTTTGTTCTTGACTTGCCAATTGCAATGTTATGCCTAATTTTAAAAATGTTTTACACTCTAGAATGAATGAATGATTTTAATGACAATCATGAGTCTAAGGAACCAAAGAATAACAGTCTTAAACTATCTTTATACTTTTTTCGATGTTGAACCTTCTGATAAATCTTGACTAGAAAGCTAGCGGGCAAGTTGATCTTATTTTCATCAAATTAAATGGTAATCTTCACTTTTTTTCATATTGGTAATCTTCACTTTTTTTCATATTGGTAATCTTCACTTTTTTTTCATATTAAGTATAGATAGCCTCATAAGCTACACATTCCATGACAAAGTGTCATTCTGTCTCCACTACACCCTTATTGTAGAATATGCAAGTTCTCTCTTCTCAGACTTCCTTGGGCCTCTTACACCTGCCAATCTCATACCTAAGATGATGTGATCCCGTCCACAATTATACAACTAACAACCTTTCCTTTCCTTTAGAATCTTTGATTCTATTTTGAGAAATTTTTTGGATGCTTACACTATTTATCTCTTATATAACATTGTTACCTAATACTTTCTAATTTTTTCTTTTTGATTGGTGCAGGAGGCACAAATAGAAAAAGATTAGACAAATGGACATAAGTTGGACAAAGCACACATTTTTGTTGTTAACATGTTTGATGACTTTGAGAAATACATGAAAGTATCAGATGAATGGGTTCCTCCTAAAACCAAGACATATTCTCCCATTGTATGTACTCCTTTTTATTCTACATATTTGCGTCCCCATGTTACACTGGCTTTTACTACAAATGTTCTGTATTGCCTTCTAAAAACAAATTATAAGTCTGGCATATCAAGAGGGTCAGTTTTCATCATCGGTTGGATGAACTTGATATTTAGTGTCATTCGTTAGTAGTTATTATATTTAATTGTATATACCAAGTTTCAATTCTAGTAAAGATTGTTGGATGTAGTACGTAAACTTTAACATTCAGGTTTTTCCTACAAGATCATTAACTACAAACAAGAAACCATAGAAATAACAAATAATTAACCTGAAGTAGTTTAATTAGCCTCCCTGGATTTGATAATATGTGCTACATAATTTATGTGCAAATTGAGTAGAGAATCAAAATGAAACTAGTAGAGGACTCAAGTACTTCAACACATTTTTTACCTCAAGTACTATACTTTATGTTCTTTGAAAGTCATTTACTGTTTCACACTTCTAGCTAGATACCTTAAAATTATAGGATGAGTGTTTTCAATGGTGTATTTAGTCAGTGGATTTTTCTTTATTGGTTTTGTAGGATGGAGATAGTGTTATGCAAACATGTTGCCTTTCTCAACATTTTGTAAGGGTGTCAATGTTCCACTTGAAAAACTGGGGTGAGAGTGGCTTTTTTGTAGCTTCTTAATGATCATTTCTGTAGGGACATTGTTAACCCATTTTTTAATGGATGTTTATCACGTGCTAATTAGAGAGTCACAAGTTTGACAGTGTAAGAGCTAGTAACTTGTTCATAGATGTGTGCATTGTTCATTCACATCTTATTTTTCTCTAATAAAAATTGTAATAAGTATTGCTTTCAAGAGTAACTGAACTGAATATTCCTTGGAGACAATGTCACTCAATTTGTCAAAATCCTACAAATGTCATGAGTGACATTGTTGTACATGAATAATTAATTTGATGTTATATCATATCTGGATTTTATGTATTTTTTGACGTATTGTAGATAGGGAGACATAGCAACAGTGAGGATACATGTATTTTTCTTTCTTCCAAGTATATAATTTATGGCTTCTGCTTCAAAATAACAAGGCAGGTGTAATGCCCACCCTAGCATCTTCTTATGTTAGACTGACAGGACTATTGCTTTGATACTTTGGGATTTTATGATGGACTATGATTATTATTTAGTTAGCATTTTATGAGACATTTGAGCATATATATTTGGTTACTGCAGTTATTTGGACATATTAAATGAGTTTTAATTTAATGATGAATGGCTAGAAATAAAGTATCATTAAAATGTTTTACATTGATTGGTGTTATGATGTTTATATTATGATCTAACCCTACTGACCCTATTATGGTTTTACATTCACTGGTTGATATGAGTGTAGGATGAGGAGGGGCAGTCGTAGTTACTCCTATGGGAGGTCCACATGATGTCGCACTCTCCCTCCTTGTTTGCCACTATTTGTTTATATTTATATATATTTGTATATGCATATCAGTTGGTGATGTAGGATGTAGGTACTAGGCATCATTCCACCTGGCTACATAGGTCTAAGCATGCCTTCAAAATCCTTGAACTATTGATGTGTGGAGATTTAACCAAGATACTCTCGAGGTTACCCATGGACTTAGAATTATGTTTAGGAAGTTATCCTAGCTAGGGAAGTAGAATGTAGTTTGTGTTATGGATTTGGTCTGTGTGTATGTTATGAGTTAGAATTAATCTATTATATATGTATAATAGTTATAAATATGTTATAATTGTCTGTATTTTATATAGGTATGTACATATGTGGGTGCACACACATATATCCATGCTTATATAAATAATAATAATTGTATGTTTTCATTATTTGTGTAAATGGTGTGTTATTTATTATAAGAATAAAAGTGGAGAAACAAAGTATATTTAATGAATGTATTAATAAAAAGTAAAAATAATGATTATAAAAGGAAAATGCCCTTTTTAGTAAAATTAGCTATTTAGGAAGGAGTCAAACTTAAGACCTCCTAGAAGTAAGGCTACTTGTTTTCCGTTTGTGCTATGTGTCTTTCTTGAAGGGTATTTGTCTAATATTCTTGTTATGCTTTCATTTAAAAGGTATTTTAATTAAATTTATTAAAACCTTGATTAAGTCTTTACGGGAGATTATTTGGTTGTTCCTCCAACCAACTATGGAAGTTGGGGAAGTTGCTTCCCATAAAGAAACTCCTCCAACCACATAGTTGGAAGATAAATAATTGATGATTCTTGTGTACGAGAGGATGACAATTTTTGGAAGGTTTGTTTTCTTTTGAGTTGTATGTGAATGATATTTCTCTGGAAAGTTTTGGTGAAAGATTTGTGAGTTTGTAAGTCTTTGGTTGGTGAAGTCATCTGTGTGAGGATTGCTTGGAGTTGATTGCCAGAGGAAGATTTCCAGAGGGATATCTAGTCAAGGATTGAAGTTTTTTTAGAGATTCTCCAGTCAAGGGAAGAGGATTTCTCCGCAGGACCCAAGGTAGGGTCTAAAACGAGGAAGAATTCTCCATTCTTCCTCTTTGTGCATGAATGTGTGCTCTGTGTGTTGTATTGTCTTTATAAATTGCAGAATGATTATGTGTTGCATATCTATATATGTTGTGCCTGTATTAGTGATTTGGAGTTTAGGATTATGTTTAAATATTTTTCCATGATTATATGTATATGATTATTTCTGCATTTGTAAGAGGTTGTAGGGTCCTTAGCACTTCCCTTGTATCTCCTTTCTTATCCAGAATGTCCATGAGTTCTTTGAGACTTTAGAACTTCTGTTTCAAACCTACAATTTCATATCTATTTTAGCACCAGTTTTCTTTGTCCAGATCTAGAACATATTTACTAGATTGATAGGATGGATTGATGAGCCATTTCTAAAGGGAAACTGAGAGATCTCAAATGGGTCATTCTCAGATTAGGCAGCCATAGTTCCCATAATACACAGTTTTATCCACAAGCCAAAGTTGATAGTCGTGTTCTGCAGCTAGGTCGATAGTATGTCAACCGAGCTAGGTCGGTAGTATGTCAACCGAGCTAGGTCGGTAGTGTGTCAACTGAGCCAGGTCGGTAGTATGTCAACCGAGCCAGGTCGTAGTATGCCAACTGAGCCAGGCCGGTAGTGTGTCAACCGAGCTAGGTTGGTAGTGTGTCAACCGAGCTAGGTCGGCAGTGTGTCAACCGAGCAAGATCGATATAGTGTTAACCGACCAAACCTGCATTGTCGACCAAAAATAGTGTTAACCGAGAAAAATTGTGTTGACTGACCAACCCAGTATAAACTGACAGAGCTAGTATAAACTGAGGAAAATAGGATTTAGGCTTTATACAACTATAACAACTATAACATTCAAGTATAAGTTTACGTACTTTAATTTCTTATACTTTAAGATATACTTGTATAAAGGGTTTAGGTACCTTCTGAGATGATTGGGATAGGTTTCAGATTCATAGGAGTTAAGATGCAAATTATAATTTTGAGATTTCTTAAAAATTCAGACTTGGTCATTTTTCAGACACTTGAGACTTTCTCCTAGATTTTTGATATAAGCTATGGAATGTTGTGTCAATGCTTGTGGGAAGTTTTATGTTGCGTTTAATGAATTTATTTACATGGTTTTGAGTTTAAGCCTTTTCTCCTACTTGGCTTTTGGTAGAGTCCATAATATAAGGTGAGAACTTGTTCGGGTGGCCTGAGCGCACCGGAGGGTTCCCTAGACCTAGGAGATGGACCATTTTGAGATTACTTGAGTTTTTCATGGCTTGTGTGTGTGTGGGGTAAGGGATAGGAACCTTAAGTGAGTGGCTCACCATAGGTTTTGGAACCCTAAAGTGGTTTCTAGATGATCCTATGGGTGGGTTTGTTAAAAAGTGATAACCTTAAAAAAATTAACTTGGGAAGGGGGGATTCAAAAGATAATGAAAGAGAATATATTAATGGCCACACAAACTTGATTGGAGTACCGGGACCAGGGATAACTACCAGGATGGGTCCCTATTCATAAAGGGGGGACTGGGGTTACATGGTTGCCAGGAAAGATCCCAATATATAGGTTGTGTGATGACACTCACTTAGGTGGTATCCTAGAACCTTGACCTCTATGTTATAGTATGGTGATATTCTATGTTATTTTGAGCCTTAGATTGCTTAGGGCCTTGTGGGTATCTTGGTTCTATCTCCTAGCACGGGGGGTGGAACCTCATCAGTTCCACATGGTTGGGTGGCAAAAATATTTTGAGGTCCTGTTCGTGGTTCGTGTCTTGGATGCGTTCAAATTTATAGATTGATGCAGATATTTGTATTTTGTATTATGTATTTTTTAAAAGAAATATGAAAAGAAATGTTGTAAGGCCTTTAGGCCATTCATGTACTTGTTATTATGAGATCTATTATCAAAAAGATGTATTTGAAAAGCAAAACAATGTAATTGGGAGGGATAGTACTAGGTTTGATTTCAAGGGTTATTGTTTTGAAAGAGAAAAGTTGGAAATGTACAATGTAATGTTGAATGATCTTTTCTATCTCTTCTTTGTTGCAATGAAAGGAAAATATTTATTATGATAAGGTTGAAATATGATTTGTAATGAATAGTCATTCAATGTGTAGGAAGGTGAAATGAAATTAGTATATTAAGTAAGGAATATAATTGTAAATGAAATGTTATTTTCTTACTCTATCTCTTAAGTTCTAAATGTGAAAGTAAAGAAAGGAAATGAAATTCAATTTGGATAAGTAATGCGAATATGTTAGCAAAGGAATTCATTAAGGGAACCTTAAGGAATGTAATTGTGAAGTAGTAATGATGTAATGTTAAAAAAAAATTGTTAGTTGCAATTTCTGGTCTTAAGACCTGATTCCTTCTTGGTTCCCTAGCGGGGACATTACAGCAGGTAGTCCTTTTTGTTCATTGAAATCTTGGTGTTATTGCTTGTATGAATTATCAAGTTTATGTTATGACCAAGGTATCAAGTTATAGTAGTATTTGACAACAGTATGATGTATGATTCACTTATGGTACTTGTCAATTTATATGTCCTAATGTTAGGTGGAATTCATACAGGTCCAAAATTTGTTTTTATCACTGTACAACAATTAAACAATCATGTTTTGTTTTGTTGGCTATTTGTCTCCATATTACTAGATTTGCACCAAGAACAACCATTGCAATACTCAATTCTACTTCTAGAGGAGCTACAATGAGGAATATAACATCTAGTTATGCCATAATGATGATATGTGCCATCTTTGATTGAATCATGCTGGAAATAATTATATGTGTAATGTCCGCCTTCGAAAACCACTCAAATTTTAGACTTATTTTTTTAATTTTATGATTCCAAATTGTAAGAGAGTTGTCTCTACCAATGGCTTGGAAATCCTTCTCTTGAATATAGATCAGTATTGATCATATGAACCTTGTAAAATACTTCAAAAATGAATGCAAGATAACTATAGGTATTGATTTGGAATTATTGTGAGTCTTGATATATGGTATTGATTTGAGTTTTAATGTTTTATCTAATATTTTCTGGTATATTTTTGGTCTGCACTAATATGAAAATATAATAGATAGGAGTTCTTGATCTAAATATGGATGTAAAAATAAGACAAATGTTTGGTGCTCATTACGGGTAGTTTGATTTTCTTATGTTTCTATGCTCACTATTGATTGGGAATGATTTTATATGATTCCTTATATTGTATACTATTAGTTATGTTCCATATCCCTATGAAACTTGCCTCTGAATCCCTTTGTAATGTAAATTAGTCCTATTGTTATAAGCTTGGAACTTAAGTGCTAACTGTTATTTTATAAGCTTCCCTCTAATCTATAGAATTTATTGAGAAATGCTTGACCGCCATTATGAATAGTTTTAAGGGATAAATATGTATTATATACACCTTTGAATTTCTTCCCAATCTTTACTCACTGATTGTTACTATAGATTCCAACATCTAAATTCATCCTATAAGGATCGCTGACAGACTAGGAAATTCCAAATTACTAGGGCTAAATCAAATAGGGTTTCTTGTAGGGCGTTCATTTTTCATGGAATGTGATTTATTAATATGTAGAAATTAGGGTGAGTTTGATCAACCTACAATGCCTTCTTATTATAAGTTCATATAAAAGAGAGCCAACAATAGTTTCCTTTCAGAAGATATTGATGGTGGGTCTATTTAAACGCTTGGCAGGTCAACAAATTTCTAGATCATCCAGTCTCAGACATTTGAGCTCTAATAGTATGGTGCTTCAATTGCATTCCTGTATTTAGTTTATTTTCTAGTTCATGGTAATTTACTAAATAATAATAACCAAGGGAAGGATAATCAAGATACTAGATACAATATATAGTTACATGTATCGGTTGGTTGCATTCTATTACATACAAAAGATACATCCATATGATTCACAACATCATCTAAGATACAATTCATACTAATACAGTGGTTTAAATATTAAACTTTGCAAAAGGAGTCCAATATTTATATGCTAAAATACTCAAAGTTGGAAACATACCCCAATACAATAGTAGCCAAAATCACCTTTTAAGGAACTTTCATGTGTCATCCAAAATACAAAATGATAGAATATTTATATGATCCACTGACTCTCATCTTGTGGAGGATAGTGAAATGGGAGAACACACATAGGAGATGCCTGAGGCACCCCTAAAATTTTAGTGTATGCTAATTAAACATGATAATGACATTGGAACAAAAGTGGGCACAGGGGAACAAGATGTGAGAACTCATCAACATGGAATGTAGTTTCTTTGGAAACTATAAGATGACAAAAATAAATCCCATTATAATAAAAGATGAGCCTTACAGGCACATACAAATATTATTGTGTATCACCATAACACTTACAAATATAAAACACCAGTTAGTATGATACATAGAGACCAAAAGCTATAAATATCTACTTTATCTTGTACTTGGGTATGATATTTATGATTGCTTGACAACCAGTTATAAGAAGATTTAACATTTTATTATGCATAGAGAAACTAACACAATATAATGGAATAAGCCACAAGGTCAGCAATACGACTGAACTAGACATGAAGCTTTGATATCATCAATTGAATTTTGAATTCCAAACTCCAAACATGAAAGAAGTACATTAATAGGATTATGCTTAGTTTATCACCAAGTTCCATCATAAGAAAACTCAAAAAAAAATGTATTAGTAAACATATTTGGAAACAAAAACAATTAAAGTAGTCTCCATATATAACAAACTTTTGAAAAACACATTCCATGAGCCCTTTTCCAAGCCACAGTTTGCCAACAATTTTTAAAATTTTAATTTATAGCAAAAACAACTCTCTACAAATCACAATATCACCTTACTACCTTGCCTGTCAGTGGCATAAACAATAGCACACAAAGAAAGGATAACGTAGATACTAAGTGAGCTCTATGGTCAAATGTCTATATTGACAATACCCAAAAACATTACACAAATATATATCTACAAATCACATTGTTAAAGGAAAAAATAACAAATTAAATCCAACATTTGCATACTACAATGCCCAATTCAAAAGAGATGCCCCAGTTCTTCCAAAATCATTAAATTCTATTTGAATAGGATATTAACATGAAAATGGGTAGAGAGAACATGGTAACATCCTCGCCATTGTGGAACATAGAACAATACCAACAAGATGACAAAAAATCCCATCAAAATTATCACTAGTAAATTTTAGCTTGATTTCAATGATGATTAGTCAATTTTTCAATGCAAATTGGTTGACTGAATGACCATTAATAATAGAAGGAATATGACTATTCCATTTAACATGAATATGTATTTTACTAAGGTAAGAAGAGTTTTGAAAGGCTTAGGACCTTGAATATAGAAAGAGATACAATAAAAACATACTGAAACATGAAGAAAACATTAGATGGAACCCATAATAGCCAAATCACGTATAGATGGCACCCATAAATCACTATAATATATTAATAGATTTCATAATATTTTTTTTAAAAAAAAAACTGAATTTGCTATTGATTTTTTGACCAACAAAGACTGTACATTCGACAAGAATGCTATACTCTCGATGAATTCTTGGACCATCTGTCATTGATATTTTGACAACAATTTTGACGACACTACCTTAAGTTTGACTACAATGCTATATAGTCAACGTATTTCATTGATCAATTTTCCAACCATATGTGGTCAAAAATGCAAAAAGATGTCGGCTATTTACGATTATTTCGACCAACATTGGTCAAAAAAGATGAAAGATATGTCAAACATTCTTCTAGATTGAAGTGATTATTTCAACATCAGATCAGTCGGTAGTTCGACAACTATAATGTTTGAATTTGTGACAAACATATAATGTGTTGAATAATCAATGCAGAAAGTTTAACAACAATAATGGTTGTTTGGTCAACCAATTTGCATCAAAAAATTGACTAATCGTCGTCGAAAATCAAGCTAAAATTTACTAGTGAGAGGTAATGTTATAGTTGTAAATCAAAAAAATAAAAAGAAGGATATCCATAATGTTTATTATCTTTAGAATTTAAAACATAATCTACTGAGTGTAGGACAAATGAGTGAGAATGGGTTTGAAGTTAAATTCAAAAGATTCGCATGAACTATCCTAGGCAAACCCCCAAGTAAAGTTCATAGAAAGAGTCCAAATGACTAGAAACAAATTTTATCCACTAAACCTAAGAAGTGTCAAATAGTCCACATCTTATGCTCGGTACATTACCAATTCTGATGAAACTTGGGTATACGACCTTAGATATGGCCACCTAGCTTTTCACTATCTAGATATATTGCAAAAAAGGTAAATGGTCCTAGGTCTACCAACAATATATGTTCACCATAATCTTTGTGAAAGTTTCATAATAGACAAACATGAGAGGAGTGTCTTTCCAAATGCATTAACTTATCGAGCAAAATATCTACTAGAGCTAGTTCATACCGATCTCTATGGACCCATGAAAAAAAAGTCTATAGGAGGATGTTATTACTTTTTAATCTTTATTGATGATTGCAGTAGGATGACCTAGGTGTAATTCATTAAGAACAAATCAGACACCTTTGATAGGTTCAGATAGTTTAAAGCAATGGCAGAAAAAAAAAGAAAGAAGTGGTAGACATGTTAAGGTTTTAAGGATTGATGCAGGAGGTGAGTATGACTCCAAAAATTTTGCAGCATATTGTAGTGAACATGAAATTCATAGACAATTCACTACCGAATACACTCCATAGCAAAATAGAGTGGAAAAGAGGAAGAATCAAACAATCATGAACATGGAAAGGAGAATGTTAAAAATCTACAAAATGAATATTGGGAAGAGGTAGTTGTATGTTTAGTCTACATCTTGAATAGATGACCTACAAGAAATGTAAAGGAAAAGACACCTCTAGAAGCCTCGATTGGAGTGAAACTAGATGTAACAAACTTGAGATTTTTTGGAACTGTAGCTTATACTCATGTTCCTAAAGAGTTAAGGAGAAAATTAGATGATAGAAGTGAGAAGTGTATATTTTTTGGTTATAGTGATGCATAAAAAATCCTATAAGCTATATAACCCAACTACCAAGAAGATAATAGTGTCTAGAGATGTAAAGTTCTTTGAAGATTCATGGTATGAAAAAGTTGACGAAACAATTCATAAACACCTTGCTCCACACACTTTTGAACTAGAAGATATAACAGATGTTGAACAACCAAAACGGACTACCTAGATTGTAGATTCCAATAGAAGCAGGAGAAAATCAAGGACAAAAAGTGTGAAGTCCTTATTCTAGTAGTGATTCAAACCCAACAATAGCAGAGCTAAGGAACCAAAAGACTAGGACTATTAGAGAAATATATGAACAAAGGGATAATACAGTACAAGTTTTGTTTGATTTGATGTCTAGTTAACCAATATGTTTTAAAAAATTAGTTAAGAAGAAAGAGTGGGTAGAAGCCATGAATAATGAAATAGCAACCATAGAGAAACATGACACATGGGAGTTAGTGGACTTGCCTCAAGAAAAAAAAGAATATGAGTTAAGTGTGTTTATAAGGCAAAAATTAATGACAAAGGCCAAATTGAGAAGCACAAGGAAATGCTAGTATCCAAAAATTTTGTACAACAGCCTAGTATAGAGTATGAAGAAACTTTTTCACTAGTAGCAAGGTTGGATACAATTAGAACTGTGTTAGCAATAGCAAAAAAATACCATTGGTCAATTATCAGTTAGATGTCAAGTCTGTATTTAAAAATGGAATTCTAAATGAAGAGGTATATGTTGATCAACCACCTAGATTTGAGATCAAAGGATAGGAACAAAACCTCTATAAGCTGAGAAAGGCCTTATATGGATTGGAACAAGTGCCAAGAGCATGATATAGTTGAATAGATTCCAATCTACTTAACAAAGGGTTCAAGCGCAACAACAATAAACCAACATTATATACAAAGACAAAAATACAAGGTAAAATACTAATCATATGTATCTATGTTGATGATTTACTATGGGTGGACCCATAATAGTGGGTTACACTTTTTTCCCTGAATGGACACTAAAATGTGCACTCTGAAAAAAAAAAAAATTCACTTTCAAACGCATATTGTTGCTAAACTATTTCAAACTAAAAGTTGAAGTAATTTAGACTCTTTAATTTAGGATTATCTATCTAGATTCCAAATATAATTTTATTTTTTTTTGAGTTGATTTTAATCTATTTTTCTATCTCATACGAAAATTGGTATGTTGCTAAAAACAATTTTCTTAAAGAATGACACTCACTATATAGAGCATAACTTCTTTTCTAGAATAGATATCAAGTTGATTCTTTCAAATTCAATTTTATAGCATCCATATCTAATGTCTAAAATTGGTTTCATGACTTTATCCTTAGTATTTCATATTTTTCTAACATTTGAAGTTGACTTCACTATAATTTTGACATACGTTCACTCCATAGCTCATAACTTATATTATATTTGTCCAAATTCAAAAAAAATTGAGAGAAAGAAGACTTCAATATCTAGTCCATGAATATTTTTAAGAATTTTTTTCTCTCATTTACTATTTTTCCATAAACCTTGAATACAGAGGTAGATTTTTGGTAAGAAACCTACATTTGATTCAGGTCAGATAACATATGCATAATAAACTCAAAAAAAAATTAAATCATAACTATAAATAAAAGGTTCATTATGAGTACTTGCGTCCTGCATATTTAGTTTCTCAATATTGTCCCCATCTGAGACCTTATATCGAGCTCCAAAGGCCTGTAAACTACAAAAGGAACTTAGAATTTGAGGGAAGCCTAGACTCAGGGGGTTTCTATCAAAACTACTTTCGATAGAAAGTGGTTTCGATCGAAAGTATGGGGTTTTGATCAAAACCACTTTCTATCAAAATCCCCATGCCTTTTTGTCATGGTTACAAACTTAACTTAGCAACTTTTGATCAAAAACACCTAAAAGGTTTCCATAGAAACTCTGGTTGGCCAATTTGACAATTTTTAAAGCTATTAATTGTTTCATATAAATAAAGATGTTTTTTTCAATTTTCTAGATACAAAATTGAAGGTAATTCGCATTTTGGAGAAGAAAGACACTTGGAAGGGAATTTTTTTATTTTGTATAATTTTTGAAGAGCATTTTTCAAATTAAAGAGATGAGAAATAAAAGGACAAGGATAAATAAGACTACATGAAATTATTTGCCTAAAACTGATCAAAGACTACATGAACAATCATTTGCAAGATATCATAGTAGGAAAGTAGGTATGTTGATCTCTCTCTCTCTAGGTAATTTACATTTTGGAGAAGGAAGACACTTGGAAGGGAATTTTTAAATTTTTTATAATTTTTCAAGAGCATTTTTAAAAGTAAAGCGATGGGAAATAAAAGGGCAAGGATAAATAAGACTACATGAAAGTATTTACCTAAAATCGGTCAAAGACAACATGAACAACCATTGGCAAGATATCATAGTAGGAAAGAAGGTATATCTCTCTCTCTCTCTCTCTCTACTTTTTAGATGTTATAGATTTTTCCAATTTGTTATGTATTAATATTATAGTATAGTTAGAATCTATTAATTTGGTATATGAGGACCCCCTAGTACATCGTAAGACCTTTTAACATTCCCTAGGGCCCCTTAAGACATCTAGAACCCCTTAGTAGGACCTTTTATGACATATTATGTTCCCTTAATAACCTTTTTTGACATTTTGACACAATAGGACCTATTTTGACAATAGGTCTCATATTAAAGACTTATTTTGATACTATATGACCTATTTTGACAAAAGACCCCTTATGATCACCTATTATCACTTAGGAATCCTTAAAGAGTCCCTATTATGAAATAGAACCTACTGTGACCTAATATGACATAATTTGACCTACTATGACCTCATATGACCCATTTTGACATAGGATTTCCCTTAGTATTGTATATTATGGCCTACTATTACCTCATATAACCTATTTTGACATAAGATTTCCCATAGTAGGACCTAATATGACATAATTTATGACCTAATATGACATAATATGATAAAATATGACATAATATGATCCAGTATGACCTGATATGAACTACTATCACCTAGTATGACCTAATTCACTCCCCTAATATGACATAATATGACCTAGTATGACCTAATATGAGATAATATTACCCACTATGATCTAGTATGACCTAATATGAGAGAATATGACCTACTATGACCTATTTAGATATAAGAACCCTTAGTATTGCATATTATGACAATAGGGTCTACTATGACCTAATATGACCTAGTATGACATAATATGACCTAATAAGACCTAATATAACCTAATATGACATAATATGACCTAATATGACCTATTATGACCTATTATGACCTAATATGACATAATATGACATAATTCATTCCCCTAATGTGACATAATATGACATAATAAGACGTATTATGACCTAGTATAACCTAATATTAGAGAATATTACTTAATATGACCTATTTTGATATAAGAACCCTTAGTATTGCATATTATGACATAATAGGGTCTAGTATGACCTAATATGTCATAATACAACATAATATAACCTAATATAACCTACTATGACCTAATATGACCTACTATGACCTACTATGATCTATTATAACCTAATATGACCTAATACGACCTATTTTGACATAAGACCCCTTAATACTCTCTCTCTACCCCTTTAGACTCTCTCTACCTCTTTTTAGATCCCCTTAAGAGAACCTCTCTCTAGATCCCATTAAGACACACACTCTCTATCTCTATCTCTGTCCATGTTTTTAATTATGAAATTTGTTGTAAATTTTACTTGGTATGTAGGGCATTCTCAACAAGAACAATCTTATGAAGTTCAAGCAATGGATATTGGAGAAGAATCATCCCAGGGTCTCTCACTCAGTCTCTATATCTCTCTTTAGTCTCTCTCTCTCTCTAATTATTCTCTTTGTGGTGAATATGTATTTTTTGTCTTTCCTCTTCAGATTTTTTTTGTTCTTTGTGCAGCCTCTTCTCAAGAAAATTTTGGACAAGGGGAAGCCCAAGTTTAAGAAATGGATGTTGGAGAAGGGATCTCTCTCTCTCACTCACACACACATCTCTCTAGATCCCTCTTTTATTATTCTTAGGTGAATATGTGTTTTTGTTTTATACATGTAGCTTTTTTCAAATAAATTGTCAAAGAAGGGGAAGCCCAAGTTATTTCATCTTAAGATTTTGTTTTCAATATTTTGTGTGTAGCCCAAGTTCAACCAACAGACAAGAATATCAATCTAGCTGAAAGGTTAAAGATAAAAATTAATCATAAAAGCATAGATCATTTAATTGAAATGGATGTGGAAAATTGAGATACTATTCTCAACAACCTACACATACTACAAAGAGAAAATTGAATACAAATTCCAAGGAAACAATTTCTCAATTTCAGAGTCTTGGTACACTTGAAAAAACCTAACTATTATCAATTTCACTTCTTAAAGATGAGTTAAAAGAGCCATTAAAATTGTTGGATGTAGATATGAAATTGAAAAAAAGGAAATCATCTAACCTACAAAAAGAGATTGTTGAAAGTGTTAAGAAATGTTTGAATGTCATTGGGATAACATCTAGATCTACAGATAAGTCCATTTGAAGAAGAGTGATATTGACATCTATTTTAAATAAAAACATGTCCCAAAAAAAATAAAATTTCTTCATTTTCTTATGAGATCACTTATAGTAGGAGGACAATATCAAACTATATGAAAAGGAGATTTAATTTGGATGATAGGACATTGGAAAGAAGTTGGGCACTAATGTGTAGAGCTCCTCACCTTTGATAGGATTGAGGAAATGGTTAGGAACTTGATCACTACATTTTGGACTAATCATACTCATCCTTCAAAAAATAGAAGAGATGTTATCAACCATAGGATTGGACCTAATAATTATTTGGTATACCAAAAACATTGGTTGGATATCACACAATGTTACCAATCAAACAATTTCCACTCTTCTTTTGTGCAGCAAATTTTGGCCTTTGTAAAGTTCAGTTTGTATATTGAACCTTGAACCTTGAACTTGAACCCATCAGTTCAAAGTTCAAAATGCATTTTCCCTAAGAGCGTCATATGAAAGCATTATCACCGCAAAATAGGTTGATCAGTCATGGTCACATGTTTCTTTGTAATCAGAGAATTGAATCTTGAACTTTGAACCTCCTCTTTCATGGTTCAAAGTTCACATTTCAATATGCACTTTAACAAATTTTATACTAAAGTCTTCCACGTCGAGTCCTTAGTGTCATTGTTCATTAAATTAAGAAATTTTTGTAAATGTCCTAGGGGTCCACCATAGTTGCAAAGTGTGTGCATAAAATTAAAGCATCGTGAATTTTTTATCTTGAGCCCATTACTTATGGTTCAAGGTTCAAATTTTGAGATGCAATAACTAATAAGATAAGAGGGCGCATGCCAAATCTTTGCATATTGATGTTGAAATGATTGACAAGACCCAAAGGGTGATGCCAGATCAGCTCAAGTGATTTCCTTACCAAAATTGAGTGTGTGTAACAAGTTGATTGCAGTTATTGTGGCAGAAATATTTATTGCATGGTAGTCTTCTCAAGGTGATGGGAAACAAAGAAAAGTGTGTATAATTAGTTTCCTTCCCTTCTATCATTTCATTCTATTTTTCTTATCTTATGGAGGTGTTTGGGAGTAGTGAGGTAATTTGTCAAGGAGCAGAAGAATGGTGAGTTTTACGGCAAACCTTGGCTTTGTAATTTCTTTAAGCTTCTTTATTTTACAAGCAGAGAGCTGGGTTTTCCTTTATGCATTCGTCCAACATTTGTAGGAATAGTGCAATATTATTTTTCCATGTCTTCTTCCAAGATGAAATTTGTAAAGGAGAATAAGTTTTCTCCTATTGGTAGCTACCTGCCTGAGATGAGGGATACAATGCTAGTTGATGATGATATTAGCAAGATTGTGCAAAGGCTGAGGAAGACATAAGGTGAGGCAATAGCCACGAGAATTGTTGATAGTGGTTTTTTGGAAGCAGCTGGTTTTCCAGAAGTATTTCCATGTCCTAAATTGGTCATGGAATGTCATAACCGGTATAATAGGTCTAAGAGATGTATCAAAACTATAAGTGGTGAAGTGCTGGTGAAAATAAATAGAGAGGTGATAATGGTTGCATTTAGGATTCCATCAGTTAAAGTCTATGGGGATTGGAATATTGAAAAGGCCCTAGTTGATTTTGACCAAAATAAGAGGGAATATAGAAATAATATAGCCAATGATAGACTGTGAAGCCCTAAAAAAGGAGGTTCCCACTTACCCACACCCCTCAGGAAGGACCATTTGTTCAAAGAGGTAGGAGATATAACAGTGATGTTAAACAAAGTAAAGGGTAACCCCATAGATACTAATTGGGAGGACTGGATGTATATTTTTGTCCAAGCCATTTTAGACATGTGTAATTTTGTTGATTGGGCTGAAATTATAGCAGAGCGGTTGCATGAGAGTTTATCTCAGCCAGCCTTGATTTCAAATTTCTATATGTCTTCATATCTCTTCTATGTCCTTTCTATCTGTAGAGTTTAGGATAGATTACCGCATGAAGAATGGAATAGTAGCATGACTATTTATGAGTATCATCCCCTATTGCAGAAAAGAAGAAATCCTATAGATTTCAAAAGGGTACAAGATACCTTTATCTCTAAACTGGTCTTTGAGTTAAGAGGGAAAACTAGTTCCAAGATGTCTGAAGAAGCCATGGAGTTTGTTAAGATTTATGGAAGCTTTTACATACAATTCCCTACTTTTAGTTACTTGAGGGTGGGAGGTTTCACTGATGCACCTCTAAAACTACCTAGGTACTGTTTAGACAAGTGTATTTTCCTAGAGGTAGGGAGACAATTGCTAATGGTTGAAAATAAGTATAGGGTTAAAAGAGGTATTGGTGCCTTCTTTCCATTAGAATTGGGGCATTATCATTTCAAATTAATGCATGATTTTTCCTTCTTGACAAACGAACTAAGGGAAATAAATCTTCAACCATACGAGGCTAGGAACTATTATGATAGCAAGGGTTTTGTGGAGAATCATTTTAGAGGTTATGCTATGTTCTTACATCAACTGGACCTGGAAGACTTTTGGGATGATTGTACAGATGAAGTTGAAGTTATGAAGAGACTGCATTCTAGGTTTTCTCCAAGGAAAATTGCTACCTTAAAACTTCTCTTTAACATTAAAAACATAAAGGATGAAGATGAAGATGTATTAGAATCTGAATGCATGGGGTCAAGTGCAGAAGTGGCAATTAGGAAAATTGATTGGACAGAAAGGGAGGAAGAAGATATGAGGTCCTTAACTAAAGAATTTTTCAAAAGGACAGAACAATGGCTCAAATCTCAATGGAAGAAGAATCAAGGAGCCCCTACGTTGAAAACTAGAAGAAGTACGAGAGTTCCTAAAATTGAAGCGTCCTTTGTCGCAACTAATAAAATTGAGCCATTATTATCTGTAGGTAATATAGATCCTATCGAAGCCACTAATATTGAAGATTCAAAATTAGTTTCTGATGGCACAATAAAGTTTACTAGGCAAAGACGTAAAAGAAACAAGAAGGTAGATCCAACCTTCTACATTGTTCTTGATTCAGATATAGAGGAACCTCGTGTAAAGCAATTTAAGAGATTGAAAAGAAACAAAGTTGCAGCCATGGGTTCAAGAACAATAGGAGTCGATGGAAATCCAAGTTAGCAGGACCTAACCGCTCTAAATAACCCAGGAACTGACATCTCTTTACGGAATACAAGCCCAAAAAGTCCAAACTGGCTAGACCTATCTATGAGTAAGAAAAGGAATATTGTTCCTACTTCAGTCCCTATTGGAGATCTAGTCAGTAAGTATCTCGAAAAGTCTCCAAGGTCGAAGAAACCAAAGAAAAAATATATGTTAGATGTAGAACCAAATATAGGTCACTGGGTTGCTGAAATATTCAAACCTAATTTTGATAAGGCTAGTGCCGAGGTCATTGAACAAGATTTTAATGTGGAGAAAATAGACCTAGGGGTATCTTTTAGGGTAGTGGACTTGAAGATTTTTAACTCTGCAAACAAAAAGATCAATCATCGTGTGCTAAAGGATGCAGAGGACAAAGCAAAATTGAAATAGGCTCTGTGTGAGATGGCCAAGTACATTCAACAATTGCAAAACCCTATTCCTTAGCCCCTAGAAATGGTCCCACTGAATCTGGATGTTAAGTCTCAAAATAATCAGAAATTTCTTGACCAAGTCAACAAAGAGAGGTCTTTGTCTAACGCATTTTATAGTTGGATGGGAGAGGTTGGTGAAAAGGTTTCCCATTTTGCATGAGCTTATGAAGACATAACCAAGAGGTCTTCCTCTTTGGCACCTACTTTCGAGGCTGATATTAAACTCTAGGAAGGGAAGAGACATGGCCTAGAGATCAAGATAACTAACCTAGACAAGGCTTTTGTCTATGGTATAGACAAGTTTTTAACTAAGAAAATAATACCTGATGGTGATGCCAATTTATTATTTGTTGCTAAAGTTAATGAAGAGTGGCGGTGTGCACTCTTTGATCAGGGTATTGAGGAGTTTAGTCAGATTTTGAAGGTGCTAGCCTATATTGAAGAGGTCCTCATCAGTCACATCGATTACCTCTACAAGCTGGCCAAGAAAGAAACTAAGGTGGGAATTGATGTAGCAAAAATGCAGGAATCCTTTGTAGAAAAAGCACAGGGGTTGAAAGATGCTAAAGAAATGGTAGCTTATGATTGCTCATTTATAGCTCAGGTGCAATCACTAAGAATCCTTGGTGATGAACAGATAAAGACACTAGAGACCAAGCTGGAATAGTTGGAAAACTGTAAGTGTATCTGGAAGCAGAGGCTCAATTTAGTTTCTTCACTGAACCAAGTGGTGTTTGAGAAATTCACAGTGGCCATCGAGGAGTGGAGTTCCATGCGTAAAGAAGCTGATGCTACCACAAAGGTAGATGTTGAGAAAGGCCAATTGGTTGACTGTTGCTTGCAGAGCGGTTCCATTGGGTTTTAGGCTTTAGTTTCATTTTCTTTAATTAGATAATTAGTTATAGAATTGCTCTGGCCCTGCATGGCTATATATTAAATTTTGAGTGACCTTGAAGGGGTCAGTTCACGGGTTTTAGAAAACTTAGTATTTTTAATATTTTCTGCAAGTATTTTTGTTGTGGATGGTTTAAATGAACTGGAATATATGATATAGTATCAGTTGGTTTATAACAAATTATGGTATCTCTTTTGGATCAATTGGTCTGATTGTTGCATGTTATCTTTATTTTAGTTGGAATTGAATGCATGTTGCTATAATTTGCATATATGTTCTATTGTTATTTTCATCTTTCATCTTTATGTTGGTATTTATTGAATCGACCATTTTTTAGAATGTTTTTCTGTTAATCTTAGTCAGTCATCTTAGATGAATGTGAATCTTTCTTGGAGCACTGAATCATTCTAGAGTTATTTTATATTGAATGCTTGAGTAGCCTTTCTTACTTTGAGGTCAAAAGTATGAATTTAATTTATTCTTTACAATAAATAGAATGTCAAGATTGATTTTTCTATAAGGTAGTTGCTCCTTTAATTGCAGAGAGTTTGGTCATGAATGACAAACTCAACTATGGTATTAGTTTTTACTTCCTTTTGGGTAAGAAATTCAATGAGTATTTGTATTTGATAAGAAGGAAAATCTATATACTGACACATTTTTGGTGACTCCACTGGGGAGTCTAACGAGTAGACCAATACCAAAATATTTTATTTAATGATTAATCATGGTACTTCCTACTGATATAATTCCTAGTTAGCAAGAGGTTCTCCTAGTTTTTCAACCTAACCTTCACTTCACTGATACCCAAGAAGATATAATTGATGATCTTAATGCAGTAGCTTGGAACCTTAGAATGAGCGGTCCTTAGTATCGACAAGTGAGAATGGTCATTGAAGAAGAAGAAGAAATAGGAAAGTGGTTGAGGGGAATCCCTATTGCTCAAGAGGCTGTTGTGGTAGATAGAGCTATTCAAAGACCATAGAAACATCTACCATACTGTATTCTAGATGTTATACCCACTCTCAACGAAGAGAGGGTGTTTTTGATAGCTTTTATTAAGAATTACAAAACATTCACTTCCCAACTACTTATACCCCAAAGAGAAAAGCAAGAAGTAGGCCCTCCTCTCCACCTAAAGTCACTCCTACTACATCTTCACACTCCTCTAGTTGGCAAGCATTAACCCTTTTAGGTACCCAAGTTCCACCCATTACTACAACTTTTCCAAGTTCAATAATGCCCCAACCATGGGGAGCAGTAGTCGGTCCCTTAAATTTAGGAGGTAATCATGCCTTACCAAAGGGAGCCAGAGATATCCTACCTAAGTTTTATGGCAATGGTAAGGTTTCTGTAGAAGATCATTTGAATTCCTTTAATACTGCCAGTGGAATACTGGTTGTTCAACATGAAGATGTGGCAGTTAGGTTATTTGTTCAAACCCTTGTTGAATCAGTAGCTGACTAGTTCTACCATTTTCCAAATGGCCATATTACCAATTGGAATTCTATGAAGATAGATTTTGAATCATGTTTCAAATCTACAGAAGATGAACATTCCCTCCTTCTCCATTTATCCCAATTAAAAAAGGAGATGCAAGAACTAATGAGGGAATTTGTAGCAAAATTCAATAAGATTATCCATCAAATACCCACTACCAAAAGACCTAATGATGAGAACCAGAAAGGTTTCTTTGTAAATGCAATGCCTCCTGACATAAGTTACCAATTAAGACAAGATAGAGTTGGTGACTTAGCTATGGCCCAACTTTTAGTTGTAGAACTTGAAGATGATCTTATAACAACAGTAAAGTGGAAAAAGGATGTACAGATACCAGCTAATCAGGCACCTACCTCTAGTTAATTTGATCTAGTTGTACAAAGACTTGTAAATGACATGATGAATCTTAAAAGATAGTTACCAAAGTCAACTCCTGCCCCATATCAAGATATCCCATGAAAATATAGAAATCAAGGAGCAAGGAATTATGGAAAGTAGTCTAATCCTTTGCCAGACCAGTCAAGGCTTCAGATTGAATCTGCCCCTGCTAAAAATAATATGTGCATCTTCCATCTAACAGATGAGCATGATGGTGATTCTTGTCCTAATATGGTGTGATAAAAACAAATGGAAGCCAACAAGGAAACCATTTAGGAAGTCCTTATTGATGAAGAAAACTCTGGAGGACCTGGTGACTCTGTAAGTTACTATTTTGAGTATGAGTTTGATTCAAACTGAGGTGGTGACATTCTTATAACTTTGGAGAAACCTTCATGTTTAGTGCTTACCCAAGGTCAACAAGGTGGAAAAATTAAGAGTCGTTCTTCATCTCCTTTCGAAGGAAAGAAAGATAAAGAATCAATGAGTCAAGCTAGTAGAAGCACAAGGACTCCAAGGAGTGAATCAGCAGAGGTGAATATTTTTAGAAGGTTAGATTTTGAACCCACTTTTAATTTCATTGAGTTTTGTAAGTCAACTAAAATTCAAATATCTCTTGCTGAGTATTTGAAATCAAATCCTGGTGAATTAGATAAGTTGATAAAATATGTTAAGGGAACATCACTTAATGTGCAGTCTAGTCAAACAAATGTTGTATCTACTGGTGAGACTCCTATGAGTCCTAAGCCAAAACAACTTGAAATTAATGAACCCACTATCAGTTTAGGGTGTTCAACATCTTCTCATGTAATAGGGAAACCAAAACCTTTCTATGTGTCCTTATTCATGCATGGTCATAAGCTTAGCAATTGCATTATAGATTTAGGAGCCTCTGACAACATTATGCCCTCTTTAGTAGCAAAATCCCTTGACTTGCCTTTGACAAAAACTTTTGGTAAATGCTACTCTATGGATGCCAAAAAAGTCCCATTGCTCAAACAAATCAAGGATGCTCAAGTTGCATTAGCAACCTTCCCTAATAAAAGGCTTGAATTGACCATCTTGGTTGCTAACATACCAACTAGCTATGGTATGCTTGTAAGAAGAACCTTTTGTATAGATTTGGGTGGTGAGATTAAATTAGATTGGTCATAGGCTGTCATCCCTATTGGAAACTAGAAGGTTACTTTAAAACCTGAAACTAAGTCCAAGTACATTGTCTTTCCCTTTGAAGACCCCATATCTCACATCTTGTATCAATAAACAGATTTTGCTAACTATTTGATCATGCCAGAAATTGATACCATAGATGAACAATGTGTTGCTAGTGAAGAATCGTGGATTCTAGAATTTGATGGGAGTTGTTCATCAATTGGTTTGGGTGTTGGGGTGGTTTTGATATCTCCAACTGAGGAAAAATTCCCTTTTTCTTTTAATCTTGAATTTGAGAATACTAATAACACTACAAAGTATGAAGTTTTGTTACTTGGGATTCAGGAAGCAAAAAGAAAAGGCATTAAAATGCTAATAGAAAAAGGAGATGCATAGTTAATTGTAAAACAAGTAAGAGGGAAATATGCACTTAGAAATGAAGGATGAAGCACTACAGGAATAGAGTCTGGGATGAGATTGAAGGATTTGAAGCATTTTCAATTGAATCTTTACCTAGAGAGTTGAACTCCATAGTAGATGTGTTAGCCGGTTCTGCAACACTGTTAATTCCTCATCCTAAATTTGACAGTGATCAATACACCATTGAGATCATTCATTGACCAAATGTACATGATAACTCTAAGTCTTGGTAGGTCTTCAGTGATGATGCTCATGTGTTGATGTTCCTTTAAGGTATTGAGAAGTTTTCCTCTATATTTTTTGAAGGGTCAAAATTCAAGTGCCAAGAGTCCTGTGCTGATGAAGAAGTTAAAAAAGGGGAAGACATTATTCAATTAAAAGGAAATCATATTCCTAAAGGTCTTGTGACCATGGAAAGTATATTTGACCGCAATGATTGTTTTGTTGGTCAGGTCAGTGAAACAAACGAAGAACAATCTAGCAATTATGAGAGGATAAATATTGGGAGTAATAAAGATCCTAAATTTGTGAATTTGGGTACATGTTGCAATCCTCTAGAGAAAGTGATATTCACAAAATTTCTATGAGAGTTCAGAGATGTGTTTGCATGGTCATATGAAGATTTAAAGGACTTTAGAAAAGGGAAGTTTCAGCACCATATCCCTTTAAAACCAAAAGCCAAACCTTTCAGGCAGAAATTGAGAAATTATAACCACGGGGTGGCTGATGCAATTTTTAGAGAAGTAGACAAGATGTTTAAAGCCAAAATAATCTACCCAATTCATCATTCTACTTGGGTAGCTAACATAGTGCCTATTCACAAGAAAAATGGGGAAATCTGAATCTGTGTTGATTTTAGGAACCTTAACCAGGCCAGTCTAAAAGATAATTTTTCTCTTCCTAATATGGATCACATTCTTAAAATGGTACCAAGTTCTGAGATGATGTCAATGTTGGATGGGTTCTCGGGGTACAACCAAATTAGTGTAGCTCTTGAAGACTAACACAAAATGGCATTCACCGCTTTATGGGGCACTCTTTCTTATAATCAAATGTCATTCAGGCTAATCAATGCAGGGGCAACATTCCAATGGGCCATGAATTCTTCTTTCAGCCATCTGATGAATAAACTGATTGTGGTTTACCTTGATGACTTGACCATCTTCTCCCATAGAAGGAAGAAACATCCCAAAGATTTGAGGCTTTTCCTACAAGAATGCAGGAATCAAGGAATATCACTCAATCCTAAGAAATCCATTTTCTGTGTGACTAAAGGAAAATTGTTGGGTCCCAAGTATCAAAAAAGGGGATTACAATTGATCCATAAATGGTACAAGAAATTCAACAATTACACCTACCATCTAACAAGAGTGGAATAAGGTCTTTCTTTGGTCACATTAACTTCTTGAGGAGATTTGTGCCAAATTTTTCAGAAACAACTAGGCCTATGGTAGGCCCGCTGAGCAAGAAATAGAATTTCAAATGGAATGATGAAGCTAAGAAGTCATTTGATGAAGTTAAAGAGGCAATTTCTTAGGCACCCATTCTGGCTCACCCTAATTTTAGGAAGGATTTTTTGATTCATTGCTATGCATCTGAACACACCATGCCAGTTGTTTTGTTACAAAAGAATGAGGTTGGTAAATAAGTTCTTATCTCTTTTATGAGTATTTCTCTGAAGAAACATCAATTGAAGTATTCACGTATAGAAAAGTAAGTCTTCACAATGGTTAAGGCTATCAAATAGTTTCGGTACTATATCCTTCATTCTCACTCTATTGTATTTGTTCTAAATTCAGCTGTTAAAAGTATCCTAACTTAGCAAGAGGTGTCCATGAACAAAAGAGCTAACTGGGGGGCAAAGGTGTAGGAGTTTTATTTGGAAATCAAACCTACCAAGTTAATAAGAGGTCAGGGTCTCTATAGGTTGATACCAAAAAATGATGTGGAATCAAGTGATGAGGTTCCCTTATCCTTGTTTATAGGATTGAAAGATGTTTGGTTCTTGAATGTAGCTTATTATCTTACCTATGGAGAGTGCCCCAATCACCTAACAACAAAAGAGAAAAGGAACCTAAAACTCAAGGTGGCCAAATATGTCATAGTTGATGACATATTGTACAAAAGAGGCTTGGACGGAATGTTTCTTCGATGCGTAGATGAGGACCAACAAAATAAATTGCTTCAATCTTTCCATAATGAAGCTTGTGGTGGACATTTCTCATCTACTGTAATAGCTTTCAAGATATTAAGGAATTGCTACTACTGGCTCAGGATGTTTAAGGATGCATACAAAAGGGTAGCACAATGTGAGAAATGTAAGTTATTTTTTATAAAACCACACTTAGCCATTTTTCCCTTAAGGTCGGTCATCATTGAAGAACCATTCAAGAAGTAGGGTTTAGACTTTATAGGACCAATAAATCTCCCATCAAGTGCTGGTCATACCCATATCTTAATGGCTAAAGACTATTTTACTAAATGGGTAGAAGCTATTGTGGTGAGGAAAACTAGTTCATAATTGGTCTATTCATTTTTTAGAGAAAATATCTTGGTAAGGTTTGGCGTTCCTGTAAAAATTATAGCTTATAATGCATAGAACTTCTCCTCCTAAGAGATGCAGCTTTTCTACTATGATAATGGAATTCAATTGTCACACTCATCTGATTATTTTCCCTAAGGTAATGGGAAACTTGAGTCTACCAATAAAAACCTCATCACTATTATGAATCTGAAACTAGTGAGTGAAAATTCCAAAGACTGGCACAAAAGACTATTTGAAGCCCTTTGGGCCGATGGTACTTCTCCCAAGAGGGTGATAGGAATGACTCTGTTTGAACTGGTCTATGGGGTAGAAGCTCAACTCTCACTACCTCTAGAGCTTGCAGCAACAAAGTTACAAAAGGTGGTTGAAGATCAAGCTTTCCTAAATGGTTTGGATAAGAGGATCTTGTATCTAATCAAAATCCAAGAAGAAATGGAAGAGATGGTAAACTGCATAGCATTACATCAATCCCAGGTGAAGAAGATTTTTGATAGAAGGGAAAGGCCCAAAAAGTTGATGGAAAATGATAAGGTATTACTATGGGATAAAAGGAGTGAACGCCAAGGTGCTCACAACAAATTTGAATCCCTTTGGAAAGGGCCTTTTGTAATCAATCAAGTTCTAGGACCTAATTCTTTCAGACTCAGGTATGTAGATGGAATAGAAATGCCCTTATCCTAAAACGGGCAAGATCTAAAACTTTTTGAGTTGTAGGAAAGTTCAGTGGTCCTTTGTACATACAATTTTGGCGTGCTTTGGTTAGTTGTTTATGTTTTTGTTTGGTCTAGTGTGAAACTAGAGATCTTGGATCCATTGTTTAGTCCCTCATAGTCCTAATCCCTAGTCGGAGCCACCTATTGCTAGTCAAACAATTTCCACTCTTCTTTTTGGTAGCAAATTTTGGCCTTTGTAAAGTTCAGTTTGTATATTGAACCGTAAACCTTGAACTTGAACCTACCAGTTCAAAGTTCAAAGTTCAAAATGCATTTTCCATAAGAGTGTCATATGAAAGCGTTACCACAGCAAAATAGGTTGATCGGTCACAATCGCGTGTTTCTTTGTAATCATAGAATTGAATCTTGAACTTTGAACCTCCTCTTTCATGGTTCAAAGTTCACATTCCAATATGCACTTTGACAACTTTTACACTTAAATCTTCTACGTCGAGTCCTTAGTGTCATTGTTCATTAAATTTAGAACTTATTGTAAATGTCCTAGGGGTCCACCATAGTTGCAAAGTACATGCATAAAATTAAAGCATAATGAATTTTGTATCTTGAACCCATTACTTATGGTTCAAGGTTCAAATTTTGAGATGCCATAACTACCGAGATAAGAGGGCGCATGCGAAATCTTTGCATATTGATGTTGAAATGATTGACAAGACCCAAAGGGTGACGCCAAATTAGCTCAAGTGATTTCCTTACTAAAATTAAGCGTGTGTAACAAGTTGATGGTAGTTATTATGGCAGAAGTATTCATTGCATGGTAGTCTTCTTGAGGTGGTGGGAAATGAAGCAAAGTGTGTATAATTAGTTTCCTTTCCTTCTATCATTTCATTCTATTTTTCTTATCTTCTAGAGGCATTTGGGAGCAACGAGGTAATTTTTCAAGAAGAAGAAGAATCGTTAGTTTTACAGCAAACCCTGGCTCTTTAATTTGTTTAAGCTTCTTTCTTTTACAAGTAGAGAGCTAGGTTTTCCTTTCTAAATTCGTCCAGCATCTGTAGGAATAGTGCAATATTATTTTTCCATGTCTTCTTCCAAGCTGAAATTTGTAAAGGAGAATAAGTTTTCTCCTATTGGTACCTGCTTGTCTGAGATGAGGGATACAATGCTAGTTGATAATGATATTAGGGAGATTGTGCAAAGCTTGAGGAAGACAAAAGGTGAGGTGATAGCCACGAGAATTATTGACAGTGGTTTGTTGGAAGCAGCTAGTTTTTCAGAGGTATTTCCATGTCCTGAATTGGTCATGGAATGTCATAACCAGTATAGTAAGTCTAAGAGATGTATCAATACTAGAAGTGAAGTGCTGGTGAAAATAAACAGAGAGGTGATAATGGCTGCATTTAGGATTCCATCAACTAAAGTCTATGGGGATTGGAGTATTGAAAAGGCCCTGGCTAACCAAAATAAGAAGGAATATGGAAACAATATAGCCAGGTATTGGTTGTTATACCCTAAAAAAGGAGGTTTCCACTTACCCACGCCCCTTAGGAAGGACCATTTGTTCAAAGAGGTAAGAGATATAACAATGATGTTAAACAAAGTAAAGGGTAACCCCATAGATACTAATTGGGAGGATTGGATGTATATTTTTGTGCAAGCCATTTTAGACATGGGTAATTCTGTGATTGGGCTAAAATTATAATAGAGCAGTTGCATGAGAGTCTATCTCAGCCAGCCTTGATGTCAAATTTCTATATGTCTTCATATCTCTTCTATGTCATTTCTATCTATAGAGTTTGGGATGGATTACCACATGAAGAATGGAATAGTAGCATGACTATTTATGAGTATCATCCCTTGTTGCAGAAAAGAAGAAATCCTACATATTTCAAAAGGGTACAAGATACATTTATGTCTAAACTAGTCTTTGAGTTAAGAGGGAAAACTAGTTGCAGGATGTCTGAAGAAACCATGGAGTTTGTTAAGACTTATGGAAGCTTTTACATATAATTCCCTACTTTTAGTTACTTGAGGGTGGGAGGTTTTAGTGATGCGCTTCTAGAACTACCTAGGTACTGTTTAGACAAGTGTATTTTGCTGGAGGTAGGGAGACAATTGATAATGGTTGAAAAGAAGTACAAGGTTATAAGAGGCATTGGTGCCTTCTTTCCATTAGAATTGGGGCATTATGATTTCAGATTAATGCATGATTTTTCCTTCTTGAAAAATGAACTAAGGGAAATGAAACTTCAACCATACCAGTCTAGGAACTATTATGACAACAAGGGTTTTGTGGAGAATCATTTTAGAGTTGATGTTATGTTCTTACATCAACTGGACCTGGAAGACTTTTGGGATGATTGCACAGATGAAGTTGAAGTCATGAAGAGACTGTGTTCTAGGTTTTCTATAAGGCAAATTGCTACCTTAAAACTTCTCTTTAACATTAAAAATATAAAGGATGAAGATGAAGATGTATTAGAATCTGAATGCATGGGGTCAAGTGCAGAAGTGGAAATTAGGAAAATTGATTGGACGGAAAGGGAGGAAGAAGATATGAGGTCCTTAACTAAAGGAGTTTTCAAAAGGATGGAACAATGGCTCAAATATCAATGGAAGAAGAATGAGGGAGATCTTGCGTTGAAAACTAGAAGAAGTTTGAGAGTTCCTAAAATTGAACCTTCCTCTATCTCAACTAATAAAATTGAACCGTTGCTATCTGTAGGTAATACATATCCTATAGAAGCCACTAATATTGAAGATTCAGAATTAGTTTCTGATGGCATAGTAAATTTTACCAGGTGAAGAAGCTAAAGAAATGAGAAGGTAGATCCAACCTTCTGCATTGTTCTTGATTCGGATACAGAGGAACCCAGTGTAAAGCAATTTAAGAGATTGAAAAGAAACAAAGTTGCAGCCATGGATTCAGGATCAATAGGAGTTGTTGGAAATCCAAGTCAGCAAGTCCTGACCGCTCTAAATAACCCAAGCACTGACATCTCTTTACGGAATGCATGCCCAAAAACTCTGAATTGGTTGGACCTATCTGTGAGTAAGAAAAGGAATATTGTTCCTACTTCAATCCCTATTGATATTTAGTTAGTAAGTAGCTCAGAAAGTCTCCAAGGTCGAAGAAACCAAAGAAAAAATCTACGTTAGATGTAGACCCAAATATAAGTCATTGGGTTGTTGAATATTCAAACCTAATTCTGATAAGGCTAGTGCTGAGGTCACTGAACATGATTTTAATGTGGAAAAAATAGACCTAGGGGTAGCTTTCAGGGTAGCGAACTTGAAGATTTTGAACTCTGCAAACAAAAAGATCAATCACTGAGCACTAAAGGATGCAGAGGACAGAGAAAAATTAAAAAAGGCTCTATGTGGGATGGCCAAGTACATTCATGAGTTAAAAAACCTTATTCCTCAGCCCCTAGAAATGGTCCCTCTAAATCTAGATGTCAAGTCTCTAGATTATCAAAAATTTCTTGACCAGGTTCACAGAGAAAGGTGTCTATTTAAGGCATTTTATAGTTGGATGGGAGAGGTTGGCAAAAGGGTCACTCATTTTGCATGAGCTTATGAAGACATAACCAAGAGGTCTTCCTCTTTGGTATCTATTGTTGAGGTTGATATTAAACTCTAGGAAGGGAAGAGAGATGGCCTAGAGATCGAGATAACTAACCTAGACAAGGCTTTTTTCTATGGTATAGACAAGTTTTTAACTGAGAAAATAATACCTAATGGTGATGCCAATTTATTATTTGTTGCTAAAGTTAATGAAGAGTGGTGGTGTGCACTCTTTGATCAAAGTATTGAGGAGTCCGGTCAGATTCTAAAGGCGCTAGCCTGTGTTGAAGAGGTCCTCAGCAATCACATTGATTGCCTCTACAAGCTGGCCAAGAACGAAACTAAGGTGGGAATTAATGTAGCAAAAATGCAGGAATCCTTTGCAGAAAAAGCATAGGAGTTGAAAGATGCTAAAGAAATGGTAGCTCATGATTACTCAATTATAGCTCAGGTGCAATCACTAACAATCCTTGGTGATGAACAGATAAATACACTAGAGACCAAGCTAAAATAGTTGGAAAATTGTAAGTGTATCTGGGAGTAGAGGCTTGATTTAGTTTCTTCACCAAACCAAGTGGTGCTTGATAAGTTCACAATGGCCTTCGAGGAGTGGAGTTCCATGCACAAAGCAGTTGATGCTACCACAAATGCAAATGTCGAGAAAGGCCAATTGGCCAACTAGTTGATCATAGAGCAGTTCCATTTGGTTTTAGGCTTTAGTTTCATTTTCTTTAATTAGATAATTAGTTACAAAATTTCTCTGCCACTGCGTGACTATATATTAAATTTTGAGTGACCTTGAAGGGGTCAGTTCACTGGTTTCAAAAAACTTGGTATTTTTAATATTTTTTTCAAGTACTTTCATTGTGGATGGTTTAAATGAACTAGAATATATGATATAGTATTAGTTGGTTTATAATAGATTATGGTATCTCTTTTGGATCAATTGGTCTAATTGTTGCATGTTATCTTGATTTCAGTTGGAATTGAATGCATGTTGCTATAATCTGCATATATGTTCTATGGTTATTTTTATCTTTCATCTTTATGTTTGTATCTTTTGAATTGACCATTTCTGAGAATGTTGTTCTGTTAATCTTAGTCAGTCAGTTTAGATGAATGTGAATCTTTCTTGGAGCATTGAATCATTCTAGAGTTATTTTATATTGAATGCTTGAGTAGCCTTTCTTACTTTGAGGTCAAAAGTATGAATTTAATTTATTCTTTACAATAAATGGAATGTCAAGATTGATTTTTCTATAAGGTAGTTACTCCTTTAATAGCGGAGAGTTTGGTTGTGAATGGAAAACTCAACAGTGGTATTAGTTTTTCCTTCCTTTTGGTCAAGAAAGTCAATGAGTATTTGTATTTGATAAGAAGGAAAATATGTATACTAACACACAACATGAATTGTATCTCTAATTTTGTAATTCAAATCCCAACATAAAGATTGGACAAACAATGTTTGAATGATTAAATCCATATTATGTGAAGATATTATCATTTTACTAATTTTTTAAATTTGAAGTATTTATGAAGTGTTTTTTAAAAATTTTGATTGAGTTATTTTAATGTAAATTAGTGTCGTATATCTTATTTAAGAGGCTGGTGATAATTTAGTGGGCATTAAAGCAATTGATTGTGATAATTTGGTAGATGAATATGAAGAAAAAATGGAGAGGCTTGCATCAAGTAAAGCCTCAAGTAATAAGATAGAGAAAAAGTTAAACACGATCATCATGATTTGCTTCCTATAGAAGCGTCATCATAATTGAGGTGGGTTAATGAGCTTGTTAAGTATGTATTCAAAAAAATTTCTTGTACGAGATTAATTTGAAGGACAAAGATTTGAAACTTCAATTTTTATTTTGCAGACAATTGTAGTGGTGAGGACCAACAAAAACCACTAGTCTTCTCAATAGGATCTAAACTTTTGAGTTTTACAAAGATGGGTTCATAGAAGTAATATTATGCTTAGAATGCACAATCAAATACAATTGATTATAGTTTTAAGTTATATTTTGTTCACTATGGCATGGATTTTGGTGTCATAATTTTATGCAGATTTTTGTTAGACATGTGAAAAATACATCAAAACATTTGATTAAGAGTGTATAATATTTTACATTGAAAGAATGACAAAACAATATTCATTTCTGAGTGAAATTCTAAATCCTCTAAAACTCAATTTCATAGGTACTATGCTAGGTGTAACAAGGGCATAGAGTTATATTTTTTATATAGTCTTGTGTTGTTTATGAGCCTCATAATCCTAAGGGAGCCTATATGGTTCAAATATGCCATTAAAAAAAGAAATAATGTGCGGCCAAAGTTGTCCAAGTTGATTAGAATACCACTAAATTTTTTATAGAACCATTTTTTGGATATCTTTTGGTAATGGTTTGATGCTACCTAAAGAATCACCAAGTACTAAAAATCTCTTCATAGGTATTATAGATAATTATGTATACAATGATCAAAATATATATTTTAGGGAAATTTATTATAGGATTTTTTGTGGCAAGGGTTTGGGGTTGAGGTACATAAATGCTTTACAAATCAAATCTTTCTACGACATGAAACACTTTTCATAGCTTGGTATTTTTTGTACTAGAGAATTGATCTATAAGATTTAAATCAAATTTGAATTTGAATTAGATGTAGGTGTTAGAAGTGCTTGTTGTTGACATGGTAGAAATAATGTGACATAAAAAAATAACAAAAATTAGGTACATTTAATACTTGGTAAAAATAAGGAGGTATTTTAGTTATGTTTGTCTACTTACAAGTTATTAAAAAACATAAATTTAAGGTCTCGAAACAAAATAGAGGCATTTGGTAGTGTCTTACGAATGTGGATGCTATCTCATTTGTTTATTTGGTAAAATTCCAAGGGGCAAGGAGAATGTGAAATTTCATTACAAGCCCATTGTAAAATATGAAATAGAGACATTAACCAAAAACACACATGCTATGGAAACATAAAGAACAAACACCAACAAAAAACTATGAATTATTTAAACACACAAACACAAAAAAAATATGTATTCATTCACTGTATGAATCACATCATGCCTCAATCAATATCTTGTTTAGACTTGATAAAACTTTTTATTCTTTCACAATTACATAGCACCAAGCAACTATATTATACATTTTGCATCCAAAACCCTTAACACATCTTTTCCATGTAGAAATAATGTTCAATGGTGTAGATCTCTATAGTTTTGTTGACTATTAGTGACTCACATTTATTCATTATCTAGGAAATGATGGTCAGTCATCACTACGACTGAGTCATTATGTATAGGCCGAGTTATGTAATGTATACTTACCGAGTAGTAGTACTGTCGAGTATACCAATGGTCACTATGTATTTCTTTTGTATTAGGCGAGTCAAGTTTTGTTGAGCTATGTAGGTAATGATTACTGAGTGATAGAGATATCAACATATGTCGAGTATCAAGAACAGCATTTGCCGAGTTAGCTAGAAATGACATATGAGTTTGTTATGGCACAATGATCGAGGTAAAATGTTTTGGACAACATTCATGTTTTGTATTTTATTTGTTGAGTTAATTACGAAGGTGATTACGCATATATTTTGTAATCATTAATCCCTATTTAATACTTAGAACCAATCAAAATTTAGTAAGGTTTAAGCGGCAAAAGGAGTTAATCTGAACCGTAGATCTTGAATCATGAAGATGTTTAATTGTTAATATAAGGACAAGATCTAAACCCTAAAATGAGTAAGCATATGGGAGGATGTGAAGGGAATGAAGGAATGAGAAAAAAGGTACATTTAGATCAGTAAAGCATTTAGATAGAGTTCAGTGACTGAGTTAAGCAGTGAAGGACAGAATAGAGATAAAATCGATATAAGAGATCAAAATAATACTGTAAGGAGAAGATCTGTAATCTACATATAGTGAAAATTGAAGGATCGGGTACTGAGACATTCTAACAAGTGTATCAGGGTAAATCTCTTAATCGAGTGGTTTTAATAGACCTATTGTAATCTCTTAACCAAGTGCTTACTTTGTTGTAAGTTTCAAATCATTTAGCAAGGTAGACTGTATAAGTCTTTAAGCTCTTAACAGGGAAAATGCCTCACAAGGTAGATCATATTTTGATCACATTTTGTAAGCCATAATAGGAAAAACTTATTACTACTGTAGTGAAGATTTGTGTGTGTCATCCCCACCCCAGTTTTACCTTTCAAGGGTTTCTAGGTAACCAAAATTACTGTGTTATGAGTATTTTCATGAATGTTTCTTAGTATATTAATTATTTTTTATTGATGAAGTTTGGTTGATGTTATGCAAAAGTTTATGCAATAGTAAAATGAATTAGTAGGTGATATCTTATTCACCCCCCCTCTTAGCATCACTTTTCCAAACTATATTTCCAACAATTGGTATCAGAGCTCCAAGGTTTCTCATAGAAAGTCTAACCACTTAAAGAAAAAGATCTCAAGATGGAAGCTTATCAGTTGGGAAAGGTTATAGAAAATTAGAAGATTGACATACAGCTGGCATTACAGCAACTGGAAGTAGCCAGAGGTGAACTGAAGAAATCCTTGAGCAGGAGAAGGGAA
Organism: Chamaecyparis obtusa; assembly: GCA_027943335.1. NCBI lineage: Eukaryota > Viridiplantae > Streptophyta > Pinopsida > Cupressales > Cupressaceae > Chamaecyparis > Chamaecyparis obtusa. The sequence continues at coordinate 672,297 of BSBK01007833.1, read as the reverse complement.
ATTTCTATTCAGCAAAATGATTCACAATATCAAGAAGAAGATACCACTGGACTGTTTGATAATGGAAAATCTATAGAAAGTGACAAAGCGATGAAAGAGCTACTAGAGAAAAACACCATACTAAATGATGACATCAGAAATCTAAAGAGAGAACAAGAAATTCAATCTGTCAGACTCTATGAAGTGGTTGAAAAGAAAAAGAAAGTTGAAGAAGACAAGACAATGGCTGAAGAAGACAAAAGACAAATATCAATAAGACTAGATGAAAGTACAAGTCACATGCAAAGGTTGACCAACAATCAACTAGACATGGTAAATCAACTGTTGGTGGTTAATCAAGAGTTGGGCAGGAAAGATATGGAAATTAACCAACTGAGGTCTGAAAATGATCAACTGAGGAATGAGCTAAGATTTGAGAAGTAAATCAATGAAAGGATGAATAAACCAAATGAAGCTGCAAAATACTTTGAAGAGCTATTAAGGACACCTAGAAGATCCAATGATAGATCTGGACTTGAACTAAATGAGCATTCATCATCTATAGAAGAAGGAGAATCATCAAAGAATGGAGAGTAAAAGAATGCAAAACCAAAGAACAACAAGCCCACATGACATCACTGTGGTAAGCTAGAGCATATAGCTAATATATGTAGAAGAAAATATGGTAAGTCTAATCTCAAACATAAGTTCGATGGACATTAGGCACATGAATATAGGACTAAGGTCAGTAGTCCACCCACCTCACCTAAGTTTCAAAGTCATTGCTTTAACTATTAGAAATATGGGCATAGAGCATTTGAATGCAGATTCAAACCAAAATGGACATCAAATGAACAGACTAAGTCACCTATGAAAAACAACTCATACAATTGGGATTATAACACTTGGTACAATTTTCATTACTGTGGAAAATATGGACACATTGGAGAAAATTGTATGAAGACTCATTTCAAAGGTAAATCCAAAAGCTAGATGAATGGAAGCATGGTATGTTATAGATGTAATAAGATAGGTCATCTAAATAAAGATTTTAGATCACCTATGTTGAGTAATGATCAGAATTAGAATGAAGATATCTGTGAGAAATTGAGAAATCAGATGAATAAGACATGGAAGAAGAAAGCACAAGTGAAGCTAGCACATCTGAGGTCACCCAATCCGATGGGTCAGGTGATCATACTTCTTCAAAGTAAGCAAAGAAGGTATGTTTGGAACTAAATCTTATAATGCTTTATCTTACATCAGTTCCTAACATAAAGTTGAATAAAAGTCCATATCTGCATAGATAAAGATGTATTTGGACATATCTGAGCAAAATAGAGAAATTTATTTTTGATGTTGAGCGTCAGAGTTTTGACTGAGTTTTCAATGTTTTCCAAGCACCTGTGATAGTTGAGATGCGGTGTACACTGAGATGTATCTTAACAATTAGATTGACCAAGCTTTTGTTAGCTGAGGTTAACATGAGTCTACCAAGATAGTTGTATTCCACTTAAAACTTTGTACAGAGCATTTATGAGGCCCTAATTCAACTTTTTAGAATCTATAAAGTGGAAAATCATTGTTCATTTCATTTCACCAAGTGACTTGAGATTTATTTGAGTGATTCAAAGTGTGGGAAACCAGTTTGTCAAGGGCTATTTCAAATCTTTTCAGCGTGCCATTGGCAAAATCATCTACAAGACACTTACGAGAAAGGTACACTATCGAGTAAATATTTCTTTTCAAAAAATTTTAAGTTGAAATGGCATCATCATCATCTACTGCAATGAAGAAACAAGGAATGGAAGTTTTCAATGCACAGTTAGTGAGGAATGAAGTTTGTAAGCCACAGAAATTTAAGGCAATTCTAGAAACCATGATTAAAAGAGATCTTATCGGAGCCCTATCCTCAATTTTTGAGAATGTGTTGATAATGAATGATATTAGGTCTTGTTGTATGTGCAAGATTGGAGAAATTAGAGATTACGAAATCAGGGAGGCGTATGATAAATTGTGCGATAATGGAGTGTTGAAGCTGGAGCATAAATTGATTGTCAAACAAGGGTTAGTGCATGCCCTAGATTTCCTGTAGAATTTCAAGGTGGAATGGATAAAGATTGTGTTGAGATGAGTGCATGATATGCAATTATGGCTGGAAGATGGACCAGTAAAAATAATGAAGGAAATGGTCCACTAGGTAACTGGATATCCTACACTTTAGGGAAAAAGAACAATGAAATTTTCAAGCAAGGAAGACATCCAAGAAAACACATAGGTAGTTTGCAATAAATGTGGAATGATGATTTCCACCATTATAGATCTAGAAATTAACTTTGTAGTTAGGGTTATCTCACATAAATTCTACCAATCCAGTTAGTTGGACAATGTCCCCTGTATGGCAGTGGACCAGGTAGGGAAAATCCTCAAGAAGGGCCACACATACGATCTTGCTAAGCTTTAGCTGACTCAGCTTGCTGAGAACCTTAACTCAATTAGGACTGCAAAGAATTCTATGTGTAAGTTTAGCTCTTCACTAGTCTGTCTATTCTTTTACATACATAAGTGTTTTCCTACTATTAGAGGTGTAATATGGGATAAGAAGAAACCCATCATAGTTCAAATTAATGAGATCATACGTCAAATAGGAGAAAGTTAAACTAGTGTAATGGAGAATTATTTTATTGAATTCAAAAAGAAAATGAGGAAGAGGAGTAGAGCCCCTATGTCATTGGTTGAGAAGTACTCCAAGGATATATGTTTTCTAGTTGACATAGACTTCACTTATGCACAAGTAGTTTTTCCTAGGGTTTCATGGCTGATGCCATTACCCTATGAGGTGAACATTGATGAGACCACAACTACTATAACATCCCTTCTAGAAAAAGAAATTGATGATAAAGCACCTTATTTCGGAACATATAATGAAGCCAAATCTAAAATCACTATGGGTTTGATGGCTACAATTGTAGAAAGAAAGAGGAAGAAAATTGTTAAGAATTTGGAGAAGTATGTAGGAGAAGCAGAGAAAAATGCACCACTTGAACTAACCCAAGGACTAGGAGAAGATGAAGCAAGTGACTCTACTGACAGTGAAGAAGAAGAAGTACAAGTAGAAAAGAAGAAAGGTAAGAAACCAATAACTGTCAAGCCCCCAACCAAAAGAAGGATACTAAAACCTAGAGTGTCTTCTACACCTGTGCTTAGGTCTAGAACAAGGGGAGCCTCTCTAGTTACCAAGACACCAAAGAAATCCCCTGCATCAAGTAAAAGAAAATTTGTTCAGCCTAAGGTAGTGTCGAGCAAGGTAAACCAAAGGCCTAGAAGAAAACTTGTTTTGGAACAGGAAGATGATGAGGAAACTAAAAGTGATGAGGAGGTAAAGAAGAAAGTTGTACTGTAGAATATAAAACCTACTATGGATGAAATATGCCACACAATCACAAGCACTGTAGGATTAGAAGATCTAAAGGGATTAAAATTTGGAAGCATGAGTATAGGTGATAAAGAAAAGGTTGAAGATGTTATTCTTGAAATGCTTTACATTTTCAAGATGTTACCTATACAGTTGGAGAATAGAATTCCCAAGGAGTTGAGCAATAGAGTAGCATAGAAATGGGAATATGCTCTTAACATAGAGAAATAAATAAGAGAGAGCACATTAGCACAAGTTGAATCAAGTTTAACCCCTACCAATATTAGACAAATTGTGGAACAATATAGAGCTAAGTTTGATCCTAAACTTAAGGCCTATTGTATTCTTCAACACAAGGTTGAGGATGTTGTGCAGGAAAGTCTAAGGACTTGGAAAATAATTTTTGGATTACTAATTGACAAGGATGTAGATAAAGGTGCAAGTACATCAAAGGTTGTTGAGCCTATAACTGAACCAACTGTAATGGAGTTACCAATTTGGGAGATAGAAGATCCTAAGGAAGCAGAATGTCATAAGGTCTCAGAAGTAAGTATTGTTGATATAACAAAGGATACCCAAATAAAGATTTTGGTATTGACCAAGGAAGATATACAGGCCAAGGAAGGAAAAGACACATCTTTTCCAGGTAGGAATACTCTATTGATACAAGTAAAATATTATCTGACAATTGGTGAGAGATCAACTACTAACATTACCCCCGCTAAATCTGAAGTTGTTATAGTTGACATGCTAACTGGTATAAGTACGATCGAGGAACAGGATTAGTTGGCACCAGCAAATCCACCTACATCTATTGAGGAGTTAAAACAAGATAAAGGAGAGCAATTTGTATCAATTGATACTCATACTCACATGGAGGAAAAGGGAACAAAAGAGAAAGGAGAAAAATACAAAGCTATCAAGGTCCAAGAGCCTAAGGAACAAGAAGCAATACAAGCTCTTGTACAGATGCCAAGTGGGAACACACCAAAGAAGGCACTTAAGAAGAAAATGAAAGTCTTTTCACCAGAGCTAACTCTTGATGAAGTTATTGTTATTCTGAAATGGGATTCTGATAACTTATCTTATGAGTAGATGCAAATACTGCAAGATTTATTGAAAAGAAAAAGTAGGAAGGAAGAACTCAGGAGAGAACATCAACAAAAGTAGGTCTTGTATGAAATAAAAGAAATATTTAATGATGCTTTTGAGTTGTCTGATGTAAATAGTTATGCTTCCATACTAGAACAACTTGTCCATATTGTTCAAAAAGTAACTAATGATGAAAGTGGGGCTAGTGATAAGTTTTTGCAATGGTTGGAGAGAAAGTTTGAGACCAAGATGTTGGAGAAGGTATCTGTCAAGATTACAATAAAACAAGTAGCACTTTCTACTTTGGTAAT
>BSBK01007833.1:445000-662500 GCA_027943335.1 Chamaecyparis obtusa | reverse complement strand
TCACAATTATTCTTCAACCCATAAATTGAACAAGGGTGAAGATCCCAAAATTTATCTACTTTACATCCTTTGTGACAATGCAAACATTGGCTTCATTGAGCTTATTTGCATGGATGTGTAACACTTGTAAGATCAGGTCTATCTTTATTACCATATCTGAGACCTTCACCTTTTGGCCTCATAAAGGGCTTGTAAAGGGCCAAAGGGGCTCTATTATCCCTTGCCCATTATTTCCTAGTCCTCTTTTGTTATATCCTAGATTTTGCATGATTTCTAAACCAATATTATTTTTAAGACAACCTTTTCATTTATGTTGATACATAGTAGCTTCGTTGAGATACAATGATGATTACTTGTATTGATTGTGTATGTGCATGTGTTCATGTATGTCAATTCATTATATGAATTGATATACATGCACACACACACACACACATAGTTCTTTAGATCAATAAGAACCATTTGTTCAAAACAAAGCAATCATCCTCGCATTTAATTTAAACTCTAAGAAAACTAAAATATGAATGGGTAGATTCATTTTCTTTTGGTAATAGATCCAGTAATGATTTGATATTCATGCATAGAATCAATCAAGGATCAAATATAATAATGTTGATACATGAATTGGATCGGGTATATTATCTATTCTTCCTCTATGCAGATCGGTGATTTGAGCATATAATAATATTGGTTAAAGTTAATTAACCCAATCTGGATTATATTTATGTTTTGATTAGTTAATAATGAGTCATGCCATGAATGAACATGGCTCCACATCGTGGAGACATGTCCTTTAATGGCATGTCCATTTGATGTAATACTTATACCAATTTGTCAAAACCAAGAGCGATCAAAATCAATAAATATTCTCTCCTTGGAAGTTTGACACTTGGAGATTTGAAGACAAAATAAATTCACAAACTCATATATGTATTTCATACATTTCCCAATAAAAATTCCTTCAAGATTATAGCCCTATAATATTCTGCAATAAATGAAGAAATTAGTGCATTCAAATTTAATATTTTCTATATTTCTAACAGTCTAATTAGAAACTTAATTTACATTTACATGGTATCAGACCTAAGTTAAGGAAGATCCAAATTAAGTTTGAGATATCAGATTCATACCTTTTTATTGCATTCAGGAAGATAAATATAACCAAGTGATATTTAATTTTAGAGGAATGGTACAAACCTTGTTGTATCAAAACTAATTTGATGTTCATTGGTGAGGGAAAAAATAAAATGGTTGTGAACTAAAGAAAGAGCATAGAAGATGGTGTCACTATATACAAATATGCATCTGTGGTTATTTTTGGGTCAGATTCAGTGCAAGAGATAGAAAGACCAGAGAAATTGTACTAAGTTGCGTGTGACCACTCGGTGGTGTACCATTGCACTGTCAAAGGCTATTAAGATCATTCCATCTCTATAATTTCTACCGTGGCTTAGCACGAGAACATTATATTATGTCATTTTAGTAGATTCTGGACACTAAGCGATATGAAAATCTCAGAGAACTAATAGAACAAAGAATATACAAAACAATTTTCTATTCTTTAGAATATTATCATGTGTCTTATATAAACATCAACCTCCCTTCTTACACGTCATCAAATGTTTTGACAAGCTCATAAGTATGATATTTTATTGATTTTAGGTTAATGTTTTGATCTGATGACATGTATCTTAAATTTATAAAGACATGATAGAAAAAAGGGTTGTAATGATGCATGTGGTGTTGAATGAATTGACGAGGATATCCATATGTTGCGATGTACATGTACACTACCATTCGTGATGCCTTTGTGAAAGAAGAGAAGGCTAGGAATATTTCTTGCATGGATGGTGTGAAGACATTTGATGCATGCTTCAATGCCAAGACTGTGGGTTCCACCAGAGTTGGCTCAATTGTACCCACCATCAGATTTTTCTTGCAGAACAATAATACAATCTAAAAAATATGGGATCAAATTCAAAGATTCAATGTGCAGAAAACATCAAATATATTTAGCCAACCATTAATAATTTCCTTGTGGATATTATTCATCTAAAACTTTAATATATTGTGAAAGCAGTTATTTTTTGGTGAAATCAATATTATGTATGATACTCCAAACTTGTGGTAGGCTTGTGAATGATTGCATGAGGAATTAATATTGGAGCAGAATATATTAGGGTAAAATCACAATTAAGTGTCACCTTTTTGGCTAACTCAAATCACTTGGCCTAGTTAGACTCAACCCTATTAGACTCAGTCAAGTCTAACATGACTAAGTACACATAGGCACCATGCGGCACCGAATGGCATCTATGTGGCCCAATAGACTGGGTCAAGTGGTACTCGTCCAAGTAGGACTCGGGTGACTCTATATGATATTTTAAATATCAAAAAACATCCCAGACCCCACATTTACACATTATTTGGCTGCTCACAAGGGGTGACCCCTTAGGGTACTCGGCCCAATAGGACTCAGCTGAGTCAGACTTGGATCAGTCGAACTCGGCCAAATCTACCTAGGTGGCATGCCATGTTGGCAACCAAACCTCCAAAAACACAAAAAAAACCATAATTTTTCACTTATGTTATTCCTTTCTCTAATCAAAATAGGAAACGTTAAAAACCTAAAAGTACCCTTTTCTAGATCTCGGAAGTAAGATTCTAGACATATAAATTTTATATTATTTCAACTACAAAATGTTAAACAAATTTACTAAAAACTACATGTAGGTATGTTAAACTTTGAGAAGACGTTGATTCAAAAAATATAGAAAAATGCTAAATCAATTCAAAAAAAAATTAAAATCATATACGACACTAGAGGAGAGAGTCCTCTTCAATAATATGTAATTTATTTGGTTTTTGGTATAGTTTTGATAGGGGAAAAGTGATGGGAGACAAAAACTATTGATTTCAGGTAAGTTCGACTTTGAATACTTATAATGGGTAAACTATAGATCAAAAATACTTCTTTCTTTATTCTTGCACTAGATATTGATGCAGGAGCATCCTGGGTGTAAGAGCAATCTTACATCACCCAAAAATATTTTTGTTTTTGTATTCAATAAGGGCTATCTTATGTAGAGCTACTATTTATGGAAACTTTCTATTTTTAGTAAGTTGGTCATATGATCTCAGAATGTTCTGATTTCACATGTGGAGGTTCATATCAGTCGTATCAACCTGCCAGTAAAGTTTCATTGACAAATCAAGTCTAGCTTTGGAGATATTGAAGATTTTCAGTATTGGCAGCAGGGTACAGAAACTTTGAACTCATTTTGGAAGGCTTTAGAGGCCCCGAATGAGGTCAAAAATTTGAGTGACGGATGCTTGCATGAATCAAGCCTGTAGAGCGATTCGTGGCCTTTCCGAATTGGGGTTATAATAGTCAATCGGAGCAACTGGCGATGACTTATGGTCTTCGAAAGTTGAGTCACCTGAAATGGCAGAAAATAATTTTCCTTCAAAATTTCTGTTCGGGTTTCAAAAGTTATTTTGAGCCGACTTTGATGTAATAAATTGTAAAATAAAATAATTCTAAGTTTGGTCAGCCCTTTGGGCTAAATTTCTGGAACCTTATCGGGAGGTGGAAATTGCCTATATAAAGAAGGCCCGTAGTGTTGTCTTAGGCAGTTCTAGGTAGATCTCGGTAATAACTCAAGGCTTTGTCCTAAAAAATATTGTAAGGGAATGCCCATGTGGCTTTGCATATTGTAATTCTGAAAATTTGTAATTCCACATTTGTGGAGATAATAAGAAGCTAATTTTATGTTCTTGCATATTGTTGTTGTTTCTCTATTTCTATTATGTGTTTGTGGTATTAAGGGGAGCACCGTTCATTAGATATACATGTCATCTAAAACATATTCTAAAATTGGAGGGAAAAAAATGTTTTTCTTATAATGATTTGATGGCAAGTAAACTCCCTGATTTGTAGTATTTTTCAGGATATGAAAAATAGACCTAAAATATTTAAAATATATATTAATTTTTGCTCAAATTAATTTTTAAAAATTAGGGGCATAAAATTCATCCTATTTTACACATTTCATCAGTTTACATCATCTTCAAATTCTCAATAGAAATGTGACTTTTATGCCCTTGAAGTTTTTCATTTTTGGTGTTGTTAGCCTCTTCCTTTGTGAAAGGGTGACAACTTATTGTACCCTTACCCATTATTATTGGTTTATTAAGTCTATGGATTGGTTTTCTAGATGATATTATATGGAGTATATATCATAGACTATGAGGAAGAGATATTCGTCAAACTATATATTTGAGAACTGTCATATTTTTCAATAAATTATTGATTGGCTCAGATATCACGGTGGCTACAATTTCCTATTATTTTACAAGGCAATACCAATGAGTGAGGAGGGCCTCAATAATATGATGGTAACTACTATAAGATAATCATCATCAAATAGGAATTAAGAAAGAAATTTGATCAAGTATTATTATGGACATTTGATTATATTATCTCTACTCTGGTATTACAAATTGTTAGTATGCTTCTATACAATAAAGAGCAATAAATTTTAAATGCAGAGAGAGAAAAATGCATGATATTGAATAGCATAGAAAATGATATTATTGTAAACATCTCTTCGATATAGCATGTGGTGTATATTCATTAGAGTTTGTAGATTATAATATTTCTAGCATAGTGAATATTACAATGACAACTGTAAATGATATTTGGGTTTTGAACTTCATTTCTATTCCAGAGCTATGTCTATATCATTGGCATGAGCTTATTTTTGTTGGAGCTGATTCTCTCAAATTCTCAAATGGAAGTCTGGGTATGGTAGTTGTGCTCTCTTTACATGAAAATAAGGATATAGAGACCTCACAGGATGTAGTTTTCATTGTGGTGGCTTAGAGTCTTAGAGGCATGGTGAGAAACTTAAAGAACTGGTGCAGATCTCTTATCTTGCTGAGCCGAGTTTCTATTTTAGGAATATGAGCTTTCCTTGAGCTATAGGCTATCTTTAATGTATTTAAGCCTAGGCTTTCAAACACAATAAAAATAAAAGGCACGAATACATATGTAGACTAGAAGGCCTTTATGTGAACATCTAGAACATGATGTTGGAGAAATAGATATGTGTTGGATCTATTAATTTCATGTCACATATGGATCATGCTAGATGATGTGATTTTCTTGAGAAAGATATCTTCTATTGATTGGGGTCATGTAAGAAGGATATCCTTCTGTGAAAGATGAAGATTATAGAGGATTTGTCTAAAATTGACTATAAGGATTATATTGGTTTAGAGGAAGAAGATCATGTCAAGATGACTTCTCTAGTGACTAGGGAACTATAGCAATTTAGGAGTAGCTAGTAGATATGAAATACATGGTTGTGACATTCTTGGTGCTTTGTAAGCTACAAAGAAAGAACCTTACAATAGTCTTTTGACCCAGCTTTGGACTAGCTCTATCATATACCAACATAAGAGATAAGTATTTCATACCCTTGAATAATGTTGATTAGTTCTTGCTATAACATTGGGGGGTGAGATCATAATAGTGTGTCCCACTTTTTGGGACAAAGGAAATCAGTTTTAGTGCCTTCGCTTGAAGTACCCTCTTTGCACGAAGGGGATGATTGGCTTCACTTGAAGTACCCTGCATGGGGTACTTCATGCGAAGGGGGGTCTTCGAGTGAAGTACCCCATGTAGGGTACTTCAAGCGAAGCCCACTTCAAGTGAAGCTACTTTTTTGCAAGATTTTTTTATAAATTTCTGACTTCCTATTTCATTTTCACCATTTTTTATTTGAGATTTTATGGACCTGGGGCTTAGAGCGAACCAGCGACGTTCACTATGACATCAACACCTCCTAAGCTTTTTCGACCTCTTTAGATTGTTAGTAGTATCGGGTACACACATTTTTCTCATTTTTTATTGTAAATTATATGTTTTATATTTATTTTATTTAGTTATTTATTTTAAATAATTTTTAGTTTGTAGAAATGTTAGAAAATCGTAGTTAAATTTTAGAATATGTTAGAAAATGATAGTAGAATGTTAGAATATGTTAGAAAATTGTAGTAGTACTGTTAGAAAATCATAGTAGAACTATTAGAAAATGTTAGGAAACATTAAAAAACTGTAGTATAAATGTTAGAATATGTTAGCAAATGTTAGAAAATCGTAACTTAGTATACATTAGAAAATATTAGAAAACTGTAAATTAGTATACATTAGAGAATATTAGAAAGTTGTAACTTAGTATACATTAGAAAATATTAGAAAATTGTAACTTCTAGTATACATTAGAAAATATTAGAAAACCGTAGTAGAATGTTAGAAAATGTGATAAAATTGTAACTTAGTGATGAAGGGTGCTCCCCTTAATACCACAAACACATAACAGAAATAGAGAAACAACAACAATATGCAAGAACAGAAAATTGGCTTCTTATTATCTCCACAAATGTGGAATTACAAACTTTCAGAATTACAATATGCAAAGCCACATGGGCATTCCCTTACAATATTCTGTAGGACAAAGCCTCGAACTATTACCCAGAACTATTCTGAACTGCCTAAGACAATAATACAGCCTTCCTTATATAGGCAATTTCCACCGCCCGAGAAGGTTCCAGAAATTTAGCCCTAAGGGCCGACCAAACTTAGAATTATTTTATTTTTCAATTTATTACATCAAAGTCGGCTCAAAATAACTTTTGAAACCCGAACAGAAATTTTGAAGGAAAATTATTTTCTGCCATTTCAGGTGACCCGACTTCCGAAGATCATAAGTCATCACCAGTTGACCCGATTGACTATTATAACCCCATTTCGGAAACGCCACGAAGCGCTCTACAGGCTTGACCTGCGCAAGCGCCTATCACCCAAATTTTTGACCTCATCCGGGGCCTCTAAAGCCTTCAAAACTGAGTTCGAAGTTTCTGTACCCTGCTACCAATACTGAAAATCTTCAATATCTTCCAATATACACTTGATCTGGCAATGAAACTTTACTGGCAGACTTATATGACCAAAATGAACCTCCAAGAAAGAAATCAGATCATTCTGAGCACATACAAAAATTACCAAAAATAGTAACTTTCCATAAATAGCAGCTCTGCACAAAATAGCCCTTATTGAATACAAAAACAGAAATATTTTTGGGTGATGCAAGATTGCTCTTACACCCAGGATGTTCCTGCATCAGACACCCAGGGTAATTTGAGAAGTGACCCTGTCACGACTCAGGTGTGTAGAGGAAAACCAAGACGGTTAACCTCCTCCTTTGTTAGCCATGATGAATCTTCAACAGGTCGTCCTTTCCATTTGACCAGATATTCTTCATATGTCCTGTTCCTTATGCTTCTGCCAACACGACTGTCCAGTATGTCTTCAATCTCCCTGATATCTGACCTAGTTGCTGGAATACTCCACTGTGCTGCTGTGATCTCATCTTCAACACCTCCTTCATGATACTCTGTCAGATCTGAAATGTTAAACACTGGTGAAATATTTAGCTCAGTAGGCAATTCTACCTCATATGCGTTTCCTGAATCATGTTTCTTCAGTATCCTACATGGTCCAATCTTCTTCATTTTCAGCTTGTTATATGTACCAACTGGAAACCGCTCCTTTCGCAAATGAACCATGACTTCATCACCAACCTAAAATTCCTTATACCTCCTTTTCTCATCTGCCTTAGCCTTATACTATGCATTCATCTTGGTAATATGCTTCCTCACCTCCTCATGGATGTTCTTCAAGTGTTTTGCAAAATCCTCAGCTTCAGCACTACTTATTTCTTCTTTATCTATCTTTCTCAATTCAGATGCATTTCTTGGACTACTTCCATATACAATCTGGAATGGTGATTTACCAGTGCTCCTATTGACAGAATTATTGTATGCAAATTCCGCCTATGGTAAAATCAAATCCCATCCTGCTGGCTTATCTCCAACCAAACATCTCAACAAATTTCCCAAACTTCTATTCACCACCTCTGTCTGTCCATCAGTCTGTGGATGATGTGATGAACTAAACTTCAAATCTATCTTCAACTTCTTCCACAATGTATGCCAAAAATATCCAACAAACTTAGTGTCTCGATCTGAAACTATGGTCTTTGGAAAACCATGAAGTCTCACTACTTCTCTGAAAAACAATTCTGCTACATGAACAGCATCATTAGTCTTCTTGCAGGGAATGAAATGTGCCATCTTTGAAAATCTGTCAACCACCACAAAAATTGAATCGTGTCCCCGCTGTGTCCTCGGTAAACCAAGAACAAAGTCCATGCTGATATCCTCCCAAGGCTTCTCTGGTACGGGTAATGGCTGATACAATCCTGTATTCTGCTTCACTCCTTTCGCCATCTGATATACTCTGCAACTCTGTACAAACTTCTTCACATCTTGCTGCAACTGTGGCCAATAATAATTCTCACTAACCAAACCAAGGGTTTTATCACAACCAAAATGTCCAGCCAATCCTCCGCTATGCTTCTCCTTGATGAGATTCTCCCTCATAGAACTTCATGGAATGCACAATTGACTCCCTCTGAATAGCATATCATCCTGGATGATGAAATCCAACCATTTCATCCTGTCTAGAGTAACAGGTTCTGTGCAAGCTTTCCAAGCTTCACCAAAATCAGGATCCTCTGGATACAAATTCTTGAGTTCCTTGAACCCAACCACTTCAATCTACATTTCTGTCAGCAATAGTTGCCTTCTGCTAAGAGCATCTGCAACCCTATTAGACTTTCCACTCCTGTGTTTCAAAACAAATGTATAACTCTGCAAAAACTCAACCCATTTCAAATGCCTTTGATTCAATTTTCCTTGACTATTCAAATATTGCAAAGCTTGATGATCAGTATACAAAACAAACTCCTTAGGAAGTAAATAATGTCTCCACTTCTTTAATGCCTGAACTATAGCATAAAATTCTTGATAATAAACAGAATACTTCCTCTTGGCATCATTTAACTTCTCACTGAAATAAGCAATAGGTTTACCTTCTTGGCTCATAACAGCTCCTATTGCAGTGCCACTAGCATCACAATCTACTTGAAACACCTTATTAAAATCTGGAAGTGCTAAAACAAGTTGTTCTGTAACTTTTTGTTTCAACAATTGAAAACTCTTTTCTACCCCATTAGTCCACTTAAACTCTTTTCTATCCCCTCTCATTGTTTCAGTCAAGGGTCCACAAATACTGCTAAAATTTCTGATAAACTTTCTGTAAAAGCTAGCTAGACCATGAAAAGATCTTACCTCAGTAGCACTCCTTGGAGTAGGCCATTCAAGGATAGCCTGTACCTTCTCTGGGTCCATTTTTAGACCTTCTACTGAAACTACAAATCCCAAATACACTAACTCTTTCTTCACAAAACTACACTTCTTCAAATTAATCAACAATTTCTCTTCTCTCAACTTCTCAAACACCATACGAATATGCATCATATGTTCCTCCAATGTCTTGCTAAAAATCAAAATATCATCTAGGTAAACAATTACAAACTTACCTAGAAATTCTTTCAGAACCTCGTTCATGAGCCGCATGAAAGTGCTCGGTGCATTGGTTAGCCCAAAAGGCATGACTAACCACTCATATAGTCCTTCCTTTGTCGTGAATGCAGTCTTCCATTCATCTCCTTCTCTGATCCGAATCTGATGATATCCACTCTTCAGATCTATCTTTGAAAAATACACAGCTCCACTCAAACAGTCCATAATATCATCCATTCGTGGCAATGGAAACCTGTACTTGATCGTGATCTTGTTTATTGCCCTAGAATCTATACACATCCTCCATTCTCCATTCTTCTTTGGTGCTAATACCACTGGTACAGCACAGGGATTCAGACTCTCTCAAATCAATCCTTTCTGTAACAGTTCATGCACTTGTCTGTTCAACTCCTCACTTTCTGCAGGTGTCATTCTGTGTGCTGCCTTATTCGGCAAACTCGCTCCTGGGATCAAGTCCATCTGATGACTGATCTTCCTGACTGGTGGTAATCCATCAGGCACGTTATCGGATACAATATCCTAAAACTCATTCAACAAATCTGCAACTTCTACAGGAACATCTTCTACTTCCTCTTTACCAGCTTTTGGAATTAAAGCAAAACATACATGCTCATGCCTCATACCATCTAGGAATTTCCTTCCATCAACAAATGTTATTCTTGCATTACCACATACCTTTTCTTCGGTCTCCTTCAATGGCTTTAGCTTATGTCGCACTCCATCCTTTGTCAGGGAATAGGTATTCGCACGACCATCATGTACAGCACATCTGTCAAACTGCCACGGTCTACCCAATAACATATGACATGCATCCATAGAGATGATATCACATAGTACCTCATCTTGGTACCCGCCGATCTTGAACTTCACTAGGCATTGTTCATTGACCATGACCTTGTGGTCATCCTGTACCCAGGCAATCCGATATGGATGTGGGTGTTTCTGTCTTTTGAGTTTCAACTTTGTCACCATCTCTTCTGACACCAAATTGTCAGTGCTTCCACTATCAATAATCACATCACAACATTTACCTTCACACTTGCACCTGGTGTGAAACAGGCTTCTCCTTTGCTCAAGTTCATTCTCACCACTCAATAGGACTCTTCTGTTAATCAACGTTTCTCCTCTTTCAGCATCTTTAGAATTTGATCTCGCATCTTCATCTACATGTGCAACTCTAGCCTGGCCTTCATTTCTCCTGTCTGTTCTGCCTTGGTGCTGAGGACATTCAAATGCCCTATGACCTTCTTCTCCACAGTGAAAACATGTTCCACGGAAGCCTCCTCGTCCAGATCCTTGTCCTCTTCCTCTTCCTCTCTGATCTCTATTATTCTGATCCTGGAAGCGATTGGAATTATTTCCACGCTGATTTTGACTACTACTGGCCTCATCCTTCTTTTTCAGATCTTCATTTCGGCCACCATATGACCGTCCACCAGATCGTCCACCGCGACCTCTTCCATTTTGTCTGCTCTCGAACTTCTTGTTCAGCTTTTCCTCTACTTTTAGGGCAAATTGGTATGCCTCCTCAATACTGTTCATTCGAACCAGATTCAGCTCCTCCTGAATGCTTGGCCTTAACCCATTAAGGTATCGGGCAACTTTCTCCTTATCAGCTTCTGCATGGCCTGTTCTGATGAGAAGTCGATAGAACTCCTCTGTATACTCCTGAACAGATCTTCCTGCTTGCTTCAAACTCTGCATTTTCTTCAGTAGGTCAAGCTCATAATCAACAAGAATGAACTGTCGCTTCAATTTATCCACCATCCGATCCCATCTTGTGATTTTATCTTTCCCTCTTCTATTTCGCTCCAATTGAATTTCTTGCCACCAGATCTTCGCATGACCTTTCAGTCTGGCCTTCGCAAATTTGACTCTATCAGGATCGTCAACATCTTCGTACTCAAAATATTCCTCACATTCATTGATCCAGTCAATCAATTCCTCTGGGTTAAGATTTCCAGAAAATGTAGGAACCTCAATCTTAGGTCTTTTCCCAATCTTGGAAATGGCCCGAAAAAGTCTTTCTTCCTCCTGGTTCACAATTTCAACTTCTCCTGCTTGATATTCTTCTTCGGCTTCATCCTCGCTTTCATCTCTGACATTAAGATTCATTCCTCTGCGAATCTCTTCTTGCAATACTCGCACTTGTCTCTGCAGCTCTCTAACCTCAGGTGTTATGACACCAGCTCTTCCACCACGTTCCCTTTGTGGAGGCATTTTCGTGATGCATGCTGAAACCCTAGCCACGGTCCTAGTGCAAACTGCCTCACATTCGGCGATCTGTTTACACACTCAAGAACTTCTGCTCTGATACCACTTGATGAAGGGTGCTCCCCTTAATACCACAAACACATAACAGAAATAGAGAAACAACAACAATATGCAAGAACAGAAAATTGGCTTCTTATTATCTCCACAAATGTGGAATTACAAACTTTCAGAATTACAATATGCAAAGCCACATGGGCATTCCCTTACAATATTCTATAGGACAAAGCCTCGAACTATTACCCAGAACTATTCTGAACTGCCTAAGACAATAATACAGCCTTCCTTATATAGGCAATTTCCACCGCCCGAGAAGGTTCCAGAAATTTAGCCCTAAGGGCCGACCAAACTTAGAATTATTTTATTTTTCAATTTATTACATCAAAGTCGGCTCAAAATAACTTTTGAAACCCGAACAGAAATTTTGAAGGAAAATTATTTTCTGCCATTTCAGGTGACCCGACTTCCGAAGATCATAAGTCATCACCAGTTGACCCGATTGACTATTATAACCCCATTTCGGAAACGCCACGAAGCGCTCTACAGGCTTGACTAGTGCAAGCGCCCGTCACCCAAATTTTTGACCTCATCCGGGGCCTCTAAAGCTTTCAAAACTGAGTTCAAAGTTTCTGTACCCTGCTACCAATACCGAAAATCTTCAATATCTTCCAATATACACTTGATCTGGCAATGAAACTTTACTGGCAGACTTATATGACCAAAATGAACCTCCAAGAAAGAAATCAGATCATTCTGAGCACATACGAAAATTACCAAAAATAGTAACTTTCCATAAATAGCAGCTCTGCACAAAATAGCCCTTATTGAATACAAAAATAGAAATATTTTTGGGTGATGCAAGATTGCTCTTACACCCAGGATGCTCCTGCATCACTTAGTATGTTAGAAAATGATAGAAAACTATAGTAGTTTGTTAGCAAATGTTAGAAAATATTTACAAAACATTAGAAACTGTAGTAGAAATGTTAGAAAACATTAAGATCTTATAGAAATTATTAAAAATATATTTTTTTAAATTACTTTGAAAGTTAGTAAATATTAGGCATCTCTCTCTCTCTCTCTAAATTATGTACATATGTTTTAAAGTTACATGTATGAATGTTATTCATGTAGAGTTATATGTTAAAATATTATCCTAGGAGGACTGAGCCTTAGTACATCCTAGTATCCTTTAAGACACTTAGAGGACCCAAATAGTACACCTTAGGACCCTTTAGGACCCCTATTGTGACAAAACTCTTTAAGAACTCTTATGATCCTAAAGACCTAGAATATGACCATTTAAGACGTAATAGGACCCCTTAAGACTTAATAAGACTGGACTTAAGACCTAATAGGACTAATATGACCTATTAAAATCAATTAGTACATCCTAGGACCCTTAAGACCTAATAATACCACTTACTTGACCTAATAGGACCTATAAATACCAATTAGTACATCCAAGGACTCTTTAGGACTATTAGTACACTCCAAGTTCCTTTAGGACCCCTATTGTGACATAAAACTCTTTAAGAACCCTTAGGATCTTTAAGACCTAGAATATAACCACTTAAGACCTAATAGGACCCCTTAAGACCTAATTTAGAACTTTACTATAACCTATTAAAACCAATTAGTACATCCTAGGACCCTTAAGACCTAATAAGACCACTTACTTGACCTAATAGGACCTATTAATACCAATTGGTACATCCAAAGACCTTTTAGGACTATTAGTACACTCTAGGTTCTTTTAGGACCCCTATTGTGACATAAGATTCTTTAAGAACCCTTAAGATCTTCAAACCTAGAATATGACTACTTAAGACCTAATAGGACCCCTTAAAACCTAATTTAGGACTTTAATATAACCTATTAAAACTAATTAGTACATCTTAGGACCCTTAAGACCTAATAAGACCACTTACTTGACCTAATAGGACCTATTAATACAAATTTTTATATCCAAGAACCTTTTAGGACTATTAGTACACTCTAGGTTTGTTTAGGACACCTATTGTGACATAAAACTCTTTAAGAACCCTTAGGATCCTTAAGACCTAGAATAGAACCACTTAAGACCTAATAGGATCCCTTAAGACTTAATAAGACTAGACTTAAGACCTAATAGGGCTAATATGACCTATTAAAATCAATTAGTACATCCTAGGACCCTTAAGACCTAATAAGACCGCTTACTTGACCTTATAGGACCTATTAATACCAATTAGTACATTCAAGGACCCTTTAGGACTATTAGTACACTCTAGTATTGTAAATTTAAGTATAATTTTATATATTTAGATATTTGTTTCCATTTTACACATAGTTATAACATGTAATCAAGTACTTAATTATTAACACTTAGCTTTCACATGTTACATCTAGATGGCCACTCAAGATGTACCAGCCCATGCTGTACCACCTCAAGATGTACCAGGTCAGGCTATACCACCTCAAGATGTACCAAGTCAGGTTGTACCACCTCAAGATGCACCTCACACTCCTAATTTAGTGACTATTTTTTAGACTACTAAGACACAGGTGGTTCGACTTAGAGAGTCCATCCATACATCTCCTCCAAATGGCATATACAGATATACTTGTATCACTATATTGAGGAGTTTGGAGGAGATGAATGCTAGATTGAGACCCCACTCTTCCTTCATGCCTTAGGTTGTTGATAGTATTTTTTTGAGAGTTGAGAGCTGAGGTCTTAGGTGATGCTTCCTTGGAGATGGTTTAGAGCCGTGTCCCAAAGGAAATCATCAAATGAGAGGTTTTCCCATTTTATGAGGGGAAGCCCAGGGTGAGGGGGTATCAGGTTACACAGTGTGAGATTCCTTAGATCACATGCATGATATACCCTCATTTTCTTGTAGCACATGGTCATTATCCTAATAAGGACTAGATTCTTTTATATTTTGCACAATAGTTGTATGCTGAGTTCCATGTGGGACTCAGGGTCAACTATTTAGATCTTTTTGAATATTATAGTCAGGAGAAGAGTAGAGTTGCAAACTATAATCAGTATCATAGGGATGATTGAGTTGTATGTTCTCATATATAGTTGGTTGGGCAGAGGACTCTGGCAATGGCACCGATGATGGCTGCTACTGCAAATAGAGTGGTCATTGCTCCTCAGAGGGGAGTAGTGGATAGGATAGGGGAGATTTCTTCTGTAGCCACCTCCATCAATTTGGATATAGTGGATAGATATATTTTGACTAGACCGAGTCAAGATAGATCATCTTCTGAGGCTTCATCTAGTACTTCTACAGGGGTCAGTGATGAGGCATATAGAGCTATAGGTCTTCCTCCACCTGGAGAGATACAAGAGCTTTCTAGACATCATAGTCATTTAGATGTGGCGCTTTACTTTTTGGAGGATATCCTATAGTCATATTCTTATATTGCTAACATTCAAAGGATCCTAGTATAGTCAATCAGAGATGTCATCAGACTTGCATGGGGTCATGTAGTTCCATCGACACAGGACACACCATCTAGTTGGGCACAACATAGTTCACAACACTCTATAGAACGCTCTACACCCATAGATCAGTCTACAGTTATAGAGCTAGGTATACAGGTTGGAGATGTACACATCAAAGTAGAGGGCCTAGACACATTTGATGAGAAGTTCTGCGGGTTGAGTCAGGTGGACACTGGCACTGATTTTGGATCATTTATGGATTTTTTATTGCATCTTGGTGGTTCGGGCTCTACATCACTCCCCTCCCAGCTACACACACCCCTAAACTCTTCATTACAAGAGATGTTCATGACTAGAGGTAGTGTGGGTAATGCAGTTTCTATTAGTGATAGGATGGTGTAGCGCATTGATGATCCTCCTACTTCTAAGACCTAGGTATATAAAGTTTTCTTTTCTCCTTTCTAGGAGTTTTAGTGAGCAATTAATTGTAGATGTGTGTATTGATGTTTGTTCAATGTATAATATTTTGTAGGCACAATTAGTAGAGCACATTACCTCTTGTGTGGGCTCGGAGCATCTTCATATAAGAAATTTAGTAGTTGTGATACCTACTAGTGGTCAGGTAAGTTTTAAATATATGTAGGTTTAAGCATGCATGTGTACACTTGTAACATGTATTTTTATATTTCAAGTACTTTACATAATATATACTATGCACATGTATATAACCAAATATTGTACTAAATTTGCAAGGGTCAATTGCTACTTCACAACCAGAGGATGCTCATGACACTTGGTCAGAGCACATTACCTCTAGTGTGGGCTTAGAGCATCTTCATAGGAGAGATTCAATAGATGTGACACCTACTAGTGGTCTATTAAGTTTTAAAAATGTGTAAGTTTAAACATGCATTTATGATATTTTAAGTATTTTACATTATTATTATATACATGCATTTATATTCATAGGGATCAGTTGCTACCTCACAGCCAGAGGACTCTCGTGGCAGTTGGTTAGAGGGTCACTCTATTCGCATGCACCTGGATGACTCCCTAGTTTAGGACATGTTGAACATATCTTTGATTTGAGACTCATTATATATATCATTATTATATGTTTGATATTTTAAGTTTATGATTTGAGACATATATTTATATGCTATCTAGACCTCTAGACATAGATGATTTACAATTTGAAATTATATAGATTTATGATGGTTTCATTTGATTAGATGATATGATTTGATTAGATAATTTCATTTGATTAGATGATATGATTTGATTAGATGGTTTTATTTGATTAAATGATAATATGATTTGATTAGATGGTTTCATTTGATTAGATTAGATAGTTTCATTTGATTAGATGGTTTTAGTTGATTAGATGGTTTCATTTGATTATATGGTTTCATTTTATTAGATTTTATTAGATGGATGTAGAATTAATATCATAAAAAATAACAAGTTAATACATGTAACTAATGGACAATAAGTCACTGCTACATTCGGGGTCAAATTTTGATAGACACTTCCGATGGGTAATTTTTTTTAATGAATTTGTTATTTAAAAAGAAAAAAAAGAACTGATGATGTCGGTATTCTGATGGAATTAAATTGACCATTGAAATTCTGACAATTTCAGGTATACATAAAAAAAAAAAAGAGTGAAGCACAAAATCATTTTTATTTTGATTGGCATAGAAAAGGAGTGGGAGAAAATGAGTGAAAGCTAGGTGCGAGAGAAGATATGTGATTTCTTCATCTTTCAAGCCTTGGGCATCATATTTGACCGTAAATTTCAAATGCATTGCATTTTATTTGATCATGAATGCTCTCTAAAATGACCGCAATATTCTACTAGTGTCGTGCCCTAGCCAGTGCTTTATCTCTATTATTTTATGTTACTGGTGTTGTGCCCTAGCCCATGCTTTAACTCCATTATTTGATGTTATTGGTGCTTGCACTCAAGGATATCCATTTTTTTGAAATGTTGACCGTGGTTATCAAATGGACAGCCTATGAGATTCTAGCTAGGTGCCATTTGTATTGATAGCTTAGGGTATTAAATGTATTGTATCATTGATATTTAAGACTTTGTTAAAAGGAAATAGGAAAAAGAATGATTTTGATTTAGTTCTTTAACTCCATTATTTGATGTTATTGGTGCTTGTGCTCAAGGATATCCATTTTTTTGAAATGTTGACTGTGGTTATCAAATGGACATCCTATGAGCTTCTAGCTAGGTACCATTTGTATTGATAGCTTAGGGGATCAAATGTATTGTTATATCATTGATAGTTGAGACTTTCTTAAAAGGAAATATGACAAAGAATGATTTTGATTTAGTTTCTCTATTTTGATCCCTAAGTGGCTTACAACCCTAGAGAAGTATATGCAAATTTACGGTTGCAGTTGGAGGATACATAGCAGCTAATAATTCACAAGAAATCCATGCATCCAATTTGAATATAAATTAATACAAAGAAATAGGGTCCTCAAATGGCCCAGTCATCTGGACCTTGACTGTCCCCTCAACCAGTGACCCTTCAAAATTGGGTTATCATGCAATCAGTGAGTGATCCTTCATTCTCCTGGTCTTCCCTACATCCAAACATATTGGAAATACCCAATACAATGATAACAAGACTTTCACAATCCCCCTTCCCTCAAGGAACACTATCAACATCCAGACCTTGACTGTCCCCTCAACCAGTGACCCTTCAAAACTGGGTTATCATGCAATCAATGAGTGATCTTTCATTCTCCTGGTCTACCCTACATCCAAACATATTAGAAATACACAATACAATGATAGAAAGTCTTTCACAATCCCCCTTCCCTCAAGGAACACTATCAACATCTGAACCTTGACTGTCCCCTCAACTAGTGTCCCTTCAAAACTGGGTTATCATGCAATCAGTGAGTGATCCTTCATTCTCCTGGTTTGCCCTGCATCCAAACATATTGGAAATACACAATACAATGATAAAAATTCTTTCAAAATCCCCATTCCCTCAAGGAACACTATCAACATCCGAACCTTGACTGTCCCCTCAACCAGTGACCCTTCAAAACTAGGTTATCATGCAATCAGTGAGTGATCCTTCATTCTCATGTTCTAACTTGCATCCAAACATATTTGAAATACACAATACAATAATAACAAGTCTTTTACAATCCCCCTTCCCTCAATGAACACTATCAACATCTAGACCTTGAATGTCCCCTCAACTAGTGACCCTTCAAAACTAGGTTATTGTGCAATTAGTGAGTGATCCTTCATTCTCCTGGTCTGCCCTACATCTAAACATATTGGAAATACACAATACAATGATAAAAAAATTTCACAATCCCCTTTCCCTTGAGGAACACTATCAACAAGTTATCCTTCTTCTTATCAGCCATATCCAATGTTTCATTGAAGTCACGGCCAAGAATGAAGGTCACCTTACCAATACCATTCATGGATTCTAAAATGTTGTTCCAAACTCCTGAAAAAAAATTTGTTGCTTCTTGTTTCCCCTCCCTGATTAAGACCCCCCTCATCCTCAACATGGTCTTCATCACCTATATTCTTGATTTCACAAATAGGGGACATGTAAATATCTTTCAATACTTCTTCTACCACAATGTCCTCCTACCCCATCTTCTTGATCTTCCTGGCTAAAGCGGATGAATCCACACATAATAACCCAAAATAAGGGTTTTGTATCCTTTAATGAATCTCAGTCACTAGTAATGCATGGATAGTCAAACCAATAGTCTCAGAAGCATTCAATAAGTGAATATGTATGTTTGAAAACTTTCCTCTCAACTTCTCCAACCACTACTAATCGGTTAGAGGGATATTTTTTGAATCTCTACTATTCCTATCCTTACCAACAATTCTTAAACATACTTTATCTAATATGATAATAACATGCTAAACTGAACCAATGACATGTTCTTCGTGTGGTACAAGGAATATTTGGCTATCAAATCTTACTTCATGCAAGCTGAGTGTGAGAGAAAGTATGTGATTTCTTCATCTTTGATTGGTATCTTTGATGGAGAACATCTTTTGAGCCTCTGGCATCATATTCAACCGCAAATTTCAAATGCCTTGCATTTTATTTGATCATGAATGCTCATTGAAATGACTGCATTCTATTGGTGTCATACCCTAGCCCATGCTTTATCTCCATTATTTAATGTTATTGGTGCTTGTGCTCAAGGATATCAATTCACTATTTTTAAATGTTTGGATTCACATTTTTTTATATTACAATTCATCATATCAGATAAAGTATGTTTAAGAAGTTTTAGTGTCTAAACACTGGTCCAGGAGCACCTAGGCTAACCTCTACTAGTTAGTCAATTTTGGCTTGTAATTGACTCTAGCCAAGTCAAGAAGTTAGTATAGTTTTATTGAGGACCTTAGAAGGTCTTGTTCTATGTTGGCTAGGTGAATTATTCACTAAGACTAAGGTCACACTAATAGCCTATGTTAGTTGTTATTTAAATTCTTAATGTTAGGAGTTAGGGAGATTGAGTCATTAATGTGTCTTAGGCCTAAGAATGGTTAATGTTTGTTAAATCAATATGATGATCATGAATTATCTTTGATCCTCGAAAGATATGAGGATAAGAATCCTAGAATATAGGATTAAGGCATCTATCAAAGTTGCCAAGTGTTGTAAGAATGTTGTCATAACAACATTTGCACTAATTGCAAATATTGTATGCAACATGGATAGCCTCAGATTCCTTTGATTGTGGGAGGTTATTCTCAACCAAATAGGCCCTATAATGGTGGAGGAAACACCTAATGGAGTTATGGCTTGAATCTCCAAGCATTGGGTGCATATTGTAAAAAGTTTGAGTTAATGTAATAAAATCTACAACTATGTTTTGAAGTGATATTTTGGTTTTTGAAGGAACAGTCATACTTATAGCTAGAAATGAATTGATACAGTGGTTGATTAATTTTCTATAGTAATTTTTAAGACTTTTTCATTTTATGTGTTAAGGGTTTAGAGTAGTTTTATCATATTTTTCAAGTTGTTTTAGTTCAGGATTTTTCCTTTGGTCACACTGTGACCAAATTTGTAAAAATGGCTCCCACATGAGATTCAACCATGGAAACACAAAATAAGTGGTTTAATCTTCAATTGGTGCCTCTATTCATATTTTATCTAAAGGTAGGAATCATCATGAGCAAGGGAGCTAGCTTTATGATCAAGCCCTAGGCGAGTTAGACATACTCGATTAGAGGCTTGACAAGGAGAAATCAAGTCATTTCATGTGGGGAATGGGAAGTACAGTATGTCCCCAAGAATTTTTATGGTATGTTTTCATTTTATTTATCCAATATACTAATCATTTGGAAGTCGTACCAATCTATTAGGATAGGTTTTGAGCAATTTTCATCAATCCTAGACAAGATGTCCTAGAAATTAGGCCTTTTAGCCCTGTTTCTCCTTGATATTAGGAAGGAGGTGTACGGATGGTGTCAGAGCCTTAGACCTTCATAATATTAAATTTAAGCCAAAAGGGTATCCATATATAAAGTTATATTTTTAGGTTGTTTGGAGATTTTGGTCGAGAAAGGGCAAAAGCCATTCAAAAAGGCTACTAGAAATAGGCCTAAAATTAAGGTCTCTTTTGATGAAATCTTGAATTCGATAAACCTATGAGCCAAGAACCTTCCCAAATCATTAAAATGGGATGTAATATTATTGAAATAAATTTGAAGAAGTTCCCCACAATGAATTTTTAAATTTGTGAAGTTTTAGTGGATTTGGCACTTAGATCCATCTAAGTGAAAGTGAGAAAGAGAACCAAAATTAAGGTGTGGATCATCCAAGGTGGAGTTTTGAAGGTGTGAATCTTGTAGTAAAGAGTGAATAGGACTTTTTTAATGATCTAAGCCAATTAGGAGATCCTATAGAAGCATAGGATACTAGGAGATAAGAGAAATCTCTTGGTGGAAGTGGAAAACTAAGCCTAGGAGTTTTATCCTTACATCATATTGGTATCAGAGCTTGGTTGATCAAGCTTGTGGTTAATGCATCAATCTTCTGAATCAATAGGAGAGAATACACTAGCCTGAGCCATGGTAACTAATGCTGAACTAGCCAAGAAGGTTGAGGAGCAAGAAGAGGATAACAAATTGTTAAGACAAAGACTAGCTCAAATGGAGCAGCTCTTGGGTGAAGTCCAAGACAAAGATGATAGGGTTAAAGAGAAGATTGACCTTAAAGAAGAAGCTGAGGCAAAGGATAAGGAATTAGAGTTGGAGGAAGAAGCACCAGCTCTTGACCCTATTCTTCTTGAAGAGCCATTCTTAAAATCAGTGAATAGATTTAGTTGTGGATTGGATAGATAGCATTGAGAACCATTTTGAATGTGATGGTATCTCTAAAGCACAAAAGGTAATGGTGGCCAAGTCTAGACTAAGAGGTTCAGCTCTTACTTGGTGGAAGTTTGTGCAAACTGAGAGGGAAAAGGATGGTAAAGGTCCTATTGTGACATGCAAGGGTATGGTATCCAAAGTCAAGAAAACATATCTTCCTAATGACTATGAATTCCAAATGCATAGAAGGAGACACAATCTTAGGAAAAAAGATTTGGATGTCCAAGCATATAGCGAGAAATTTCAAAAATTATGTTTGAGATCCAAGGTAGTTGAAGATGAGAGCATCAAGCTAGCAAGGTATTTGAATGGCCTCAAATGGTTTATTCAAGAGGAGATGAGCCTAATGAACTTCAAATCCATTAGGCAATGCTACCAAATGGCCTTGAAGATAGAGAAGAGAAAGAGAAAGCAAGAGAGCTCCAAAGGAAAAGGTAAAAGCAAGGATACTAAAGGTCAAAGAGGTGGCTATGGTGGAAGAAGTTCTGATTCAAGAGCTCATGGTGAGGTAAAATTTAGTGAGCAGCAAGAAGGAAGCTCAAGTAGAGGTGGTAGAGGAAGAAATTCTAACTCTAGCTTTAGAGGAAGCAGTGGTGGTTCATCACAAGGAGGAAGAGGCAATTATTTTGCCAATATGAAGTGCTATCATTGTAATAAAATGGGGCACCTTTCCTATAGATTCCCTGAGAAAGGTGGCTCATCACAAGGAGGTGATAAGAGAGCTAACCTTGTTCATGAAGACACAAATGCAACAGATAAACATTCTGAGATTCCATTAAATTCAAAGGAAGGAGAGAACCTCATGATGAGGAGGACTCTAATCAAGGAACCGGTGAAGGAGGAGCCAAGACAAAGATCTTTATTTAGGATCAAATGCAAGATTATGGGGAAAGTATGTAGGGTCATTATTGATTTAGGCTCTACTGATAATATAGTGTCAGAAGAAGCAGTCAGCAAGATCAAATTGAAAAGGATATCCCATACCAATCCTTACAAGGTTACTTGGCTCAATAAGGGTCAACATCTGTTAGTGAATGAGCAAGCATGGGTGGAGTTCTCCATTGGAATGGTGATTTACCAGTGCTCCTATTGACAGAATTATTGTATGCAAATTCTGCCTATGGTAAAATCAAATCCCATCCTGTTGGCTTGTCTCCAACTAAACATCTTAGCAAATTTCCCAAACTTCTATTCACCACCTCTGTCTGTCCATCAGTCTGTGGATGATGTGATGAACTGAACTTCAAATTTGTCTTCAAATTTTTCCACAATGTGCGCCACAAATATCCAACAAACTTAGTGTCCCGATCTGAAACTATGGTCTTTGGCAAACCATGTAGTCTCACTACTTCCCTAAAAAATAATTCTACTACATGAACAACATCATTAGTCTTCTTTTAGGGAATGAAATGTGCCATCTTCAAAAATCTATCAACCACCACAAAAAATGAATCATGTCCCCGCTGAGTCCTCAGTAAACCAAGAACAAATTCCATGCTGATATCCTCCCAAGGCTTCTCTAGTACAGGTAATGGATGATACAACCCTGTATTCTACTTCACTCCTTTCACCATCTAATGTACTCTACAACTCTATACAAACTTCTTCACATCTTGCTGCAACTATGGCCAATAATAATTCTCACTAACCAAAAAAAGGGTTTTATCATGAGCAAAATGTCTAGCCAATCCTCCGCTATGCTTCTCTTTGATGAGATTATCCCTCATAGACCTTTGTGGAATGCGCAACTGACTCCCTCTAAATAGCATATCATCCTGGATGATGAAATCTAGCCATTTCATCCTATCTAGAGTAACAAGTTCTGTACAAGCTTTCTAAGCTTCACCAAAATTCGGATCCTCTGGATACAAATTCTTGAGTTCCTTGAACCCAACCACTTCAATCTGCATTTCTTTCAGCAATAGTTTCCTTCTGCTAAGAGAATCAACAACCCTATTATACTTTCCACTCTTGTCTTTCAAAACAAATGTATAACTCTACAAAAACTCAACTCATTTCAAATGCCTCTGATTCAACTTTCTTTGAATATTCAAATATTGCAAAGCTTGATGATCAGTATACAAAACAAACTCCTTAGGAAGTAGATAATGTCTCTACTTCTTTAATGCCTAAACTATAGCATAAAATTCATGATCATAAATAGAATACTTTCTCTTGGCATCATTTAACTTCTCACTAAAATAAGCAACAGGTTTACCTTCTTGGCTCATAATAGCTCCTATTGCAATACCACTAGCATCACAATCTACTTGAAACACCTTATTAAAATCTGGAAGTGCTAAAACAATTTATTCTATAACTTTTTGTTTCAACAATTAAAAACTCTTTTTTTCCCCATTACTCCACTTAAACTATTTTCTATCCCCTCTCATTGTTTCAGTCAAGGGTCCACAAATACTGCTAAAATTTCTAATAAACTTTCTGTAAAAGCTAGCCAAACCATGAAAAGATCTTACGTCAGTAGCACTCCTTGGAGTAGGCCATTCAAAGATAGCATGTACCTTCTCTGGGTCCATTTTTAGACCTTCTGCTAAAACTACAAATCCCAAATACACTAATTTTTTATTGACAAAACTGCACTTCTTCAAATTTATCAACAATTTCTCCTCTTAACTTCTCAAACACCCTATGAATATGCATCATATGCTCCTCCAATGTCTTACTAAATATCAAAATATCATCTAGGTAAACAATGACAAACTTACCTAGAAATTCTTTGAAAACCTCATTCATGAGCCGCATTAAAGTGTTCGGTGCATTGCTTAGCCCAAAAGGCATGACTAACCACTCATATAGTCCTTCCTTTTTCTTGAAGGTAGTCTTCCATTCATCTCCTTCTCTAATCCAAATCTGATGATATCCACTCTTCAAATCTATCTTTGAGAAATACATAGCTCCACTCAAATTGTCCATAATTTCATCCATTTGTGGCAATGGAAACCTGTACTTGATTATGATCTTGTTTATTGCTCTAGAATCTGTACACATCCTCTACTCTCCATTCTTCTTTGGTGCTAATACTATTGGTATAGCACAGGGAATCAGACTCTCACAGATCAATCCTTTCTGCAACAACTCATGTACTTATCTATTCAACTCATTACTTTCTATAGGTGTCATTTTGTGTGCTGCCTTATTCAGAAAACTCGCTCCTGGGATCAAGTCCATCTAATGACTGATCTTCCTGACTGGTGGTAATCCATCAGGCACATTATCAGATACAATATCCTAAAACTCATTCAACAAATCTGTAACTTCTACAGGAATATCTTCTACTTCCTCTTTACTAGCTTTTGAAATTAAAGCAAAACACACATGCTCATGCCTCATACCATCTAGGAACTTTCTTCCATCAAAAAAATTTATTCTTGCACTACCACATACCTTTTCTTCTATGTCATTCAATGGCTTTAGCTTATGTCACACTCCATCCTTTGTCAAGGAATAGGTATTCACATGACCATCATGTACAACACATCTATCAAACTACCATGGTCTACCCAACAACATATGACATACATCCATAGATATGATATCACATAGTACCTCATCATGGTATCCACCAATCTTGAACTTCACTAGGCATTGTTCATTGACCATGACCTTGTGGTCATCTTGTACCTAGGCAATCCGATATGGATGTGGGTGTTTCTGTCTCTTGAGCTTTAACTTTGTCACCATCTCTTCTAACACCAAATTGTCAATGCTTCCACTATCAATAATCACATCACAATACTTACCTTCACACTTGCACCTGGTGCAAAATAGGCTCCTCCTTTATTCAGGTTCATTCTCACCACTCATCAGGACTCTCATGTTAATTAATGTTTCTCCTCTTTTAGCATCTTCAGAATGTGAGGATCTGGCATCTTCATCTACATGTGCAACTCTGGCCTGACCTTCATTTCTCTTGTCTGTTCTTCCTTGGTGCTAAGGACATTCAAATGCCCTATGACCTTCTTCTCCACAGTGAAAACATGTTCCACGGAAGCCTCCTCTTCTAGATCCTTGTCCTCTTCCTCTTCCTCTCTGATCTTTATTACTCTGATCTTGGAAGCAATTGGAATTATTTCCTCTCTGATTCTGGCTACTACTAGCCTCATCCTTATTTTTTGGATCTTCATTTCAGCCATCGTATGACCATCCACTAGATCTTCCACCATGACCTCTTCTGTTTTGTCTGCTCTCAAACTTCTTGTTTAGCTTTTCCTCTAATTTTAGGGAAAACTAGTATTCCTCCTCAATACTATTCATTTGAACCAGATTCAACTCCTCCTGAATGCTTGGCCTTAACCCATTAAGGTATCAGGAAACTTTCTCCTTATCAGTTTCTGCATGGCCTATTCTAACAAGGAGTCGATAGAACTCCTCTGTATACTCCTAAACAAATCTTCCTTCTTGCTTCAAACTTTGCATTTTCTTCAGTAGGTCAAGCTCATAATCAATAGGAATGAACTGTCACTTCAATTTATCCACCATCCAATCCCATCTTGTGATTTTATCTTTCCCTCTTCTATTTTTCTCCAATTGAATCTCTTGCCACCAAATCTTTGCATGACCTTTCAATCTAACCTTCACAAATTTGACCCTATCAAGATCCTCAACATCTTCATACTAAAAATATTCCTCACATTCATTGATCTAGTCGATCAATTCTTCTGGGTTAAGATTTCCAGAAAATGTAGGAACCTTAATCTTAGGTCTTTTCCCAATCTTGGAAATGGCCCAAAAAAGTCTTTCTTCCTCCTGGTTCACAATTTTGACTTCTCCTTCTTGATCTTCTTCTTCACCTTCATCCTCACTTTCATCTCTAACATTAAGATTCATTCCTCTATGAATCTCTTCTTGAAATGCTCACACTTTTCTCTGGAGCACTCTAACCTTGGGTGTTACAACACCAGCTCTTCCACCACGTTCCCTTCGCGGAGGCATTTTTACGATCCACACTGAAACCCTAACCACAGTCCTGGTGCAAACTCCTTCACAATCAATGATCTATTTACACACTTAAGAACTCCTACTCTGATACCACTTGATGAAGGGTGCTCCCCTTAATACCAAAAACACATAATAGAAATAGAGAAACAACAATAATTTGCAAGAATAAAAAATGGGCTTCTTATTATCTCCACAAGTGTGGAATTCCAAATTTCAAAATTACAATATGCAAAGCCACATGGGCATTCCCTTTACAATATTCTATAGGAAAAAGCCTTGAATCATTATCCAGATCTACCTAGAACTGCCCTAGACAACACTACGGGCCTTCTTTATATAGGCAATTTCCACCACCTGAGAAGGTTCCAAAAATTTAGCCCATAGGGCTGACCAAACATAGAATTATTTTATTTTTCAATTTATTACATCAAAGTCAGCTCAAAATAACTTTTGCAACCCAAAAAATTTTTTTGAAATAAAATCATTTTTCGTCATTTCAGGTGACCCAACTTCCGAAGACCATAAGTCATTACCAGTTGACCCGATTGACTATTATGACCCCATTTCGAAAAGGCCACGAAGTGCTCTACAGGCTTGACTCATGCAAGCACCCATCACCCAAATTTTTGACCTCATCTAGGGCCTCTAAAGCCTTCAAAATTGAGTTCAAAATATTTGTACCTTGCTGCCAATACCAAAAATCTTCAATATCTACAAAGCTAGACTTGATCTGTCAATGAAACTTTACTGGAAGGCTGATACGACTAAGATGAACCTCCACATGTGAAATCAGAACATTCTGATATTGTATGACCAACTTACTAAAAATAGACCAAGGCCTAATTAGGAAGATTATTAGTCCATGTGTTGTACCCACCGTACTTGCACCTAAGAAGGGAGGAACTCAAAGGCTATGTACAGACTCAAGGGCTATCAATAGGATAACCATAAGATATAGGTTCCCTATCCCTAGGATTGGAGACTTAATGGACTGTTTAGGTGAAGCAAGGTACTATAGCAAGATAGAATTGAAGAGTGGCTATCACCAAATAAGAATCCATGAAGGATATGAGTAGAAGAAAGCCTTCAAAACCAATGAAGGGATGTATGAATGGCTTTTCATGCCATTTGGATCAATCAAATGCCCCCTCTGCATTCATGAGGCTCATGAATGAAGTACTCAAGGACTACATAGGCAATTTTGTAGTTGTATATCTAGATGATATACTGATTTTTAGCAAGACAAAGAGTGAGCATTTGGAACACCTTAACACTTTCTTCAAGAAGCTACATGAAGAGAGGTTGATGATCAATTTGGAGAAGTGTGAGTTCATCAAATCAGAATTGGTGTATCTTGGTTTTGTCTTATCTCATGGAAATCTGAAAATGACTAAGAGCAAGGTAGAGGCTATCATGAGTTGGCCTAATCCAAAGTTAGAAACTGAGGTAAGGAGTTTTCATGGTCTTGCACAATACTATCAGAAGTTTATAAGATAATTTAGTGCAATTTGTGCTCCTATGTTAGACACTATCAAAGGAGGAATGAAAACTAAATTTTGGTGGAATGAAAATACTGATAAGAGCTTTGAGTTGTTGAAGGAGAGGATAGCTACCCAACCTATTTTGGTGTTTCCAAGCTTTGAGAAGCTATTCACCATTGAATGTGATGCTAGCAATGTAGCAATTGGGGTTATTCTAAGCCAAGAGGGCAGACTGGTGGCTTTCCATTCTGAGAAGTTAAGTGAGGCTAAGAGGAAGTACTCCTCATATGACTTAGAGATGTATGCATTGGTCCAAGCTCTAAGAAAATGGAGGCACTACTTGCTTTGCAAGGAATTCATTGTGTATTCAGACAATCAAGTAATTAGCATCATGAATTCACAAGAGAAGTTGAGTCACAAACATGTGAAGTGGGTTGAGTACCTACAAGCCTACACCTTCAATATCAAGCACAAGAAGGGTGTACTAAACAAGGTGGCTGATGCATTGTCAGGAAGAGCCCTCACACTCCAAGAAATTCAGTTGAAAAGCATGGGAATAGATCATTTCAAGGATCTATATGCAGATGATGAAGATTTTTCTGACATCTACAAGGTATGTGTTGAATACAAGAATCATTTTCATAGTAAATATGTTGATTATACTTTGCAAAGTGATCTCTTGTTCAAAGGGAATCAATTGTGTGTTCCTAGAGGCTCCATTAGAGAGAATTTGATTCAAGAAAAGAATAATGGTGCTTTGAGTGGTCACTTTGGCATCACTAAGACTTAAGACCTTGTTTCAAGGTTTTACTATTGGCCAAGGATGAATCTAGATGTTAGGAAGTATGTGGAGAGTTGTGTAGTATGTCAAAAGACCAAGGGCACTTCAACAAATGTTGGTCTTTACCAACCTCTACCAATTCCTACAAGGCCATGGTAATGCTTAAGCATGGATTTTGTAGTTGGGTTACCCAAGACAAGATAAGGGATGGATAGTGTGTATGTGGTTGTGGATAGATTCAGCAAGATGGCTCACTTTGTGCCATGCAAGACTACACATGATGCAAGTCAAATAGCATCTCTATT
This sequence comes from Chamaecyparis obtusa, assembly GCA_027943335.1. Taxonomy (NCBI): domain Eukaryota; kingdom Viridiplantae; phylum Streptophyta; class Pinopsida; order Cupressales; family Cupressaceae; genus Chamaecyparis; species Chamaecyparis obtusa. The sequence continues at coordinate 633,357 of BSBK01007833.1, read as the reverse complement.
CTTCAAAGAGATAATGAGAATACATGGACTACCTATCAGCATTTTATCAGACAAAGACACAAAATTTATGAGTCATTTTTAGAAGACTCTATGGCAAAGATTAGGTACTAACTTATCTTTTGGGTCAGCCTACCATCCCCAAATCGATGGTCAAATAGAGGTTGTTAATAGAAGCCTTGGAAACCTTCTAACATGCCTAACTAAGGAGTATGGTCAGCAATGGGATCAGTTGATTGGGCAAGTTGAATATGCCTATAATGACACTATCAACATATCAACCAGGAAGAGTCCATTTGAAATTGTATATGGCCTACATCCTAGAGGAGTCTATGAGTTGAGAGATTTAAAAGATGGAGTTAAGGCAAGTGCATATGCTGATGACTTTGCATTTTCTATGCAAGAAGTTCATGAAACAAGGCGGAAGACATTGGTAGACAACACCACCAAGCACAAAGCCAAGGTAGATGAAAGTAGAAAGTTAGTGGAGTTCAAAGTTGGTGATCTTGTTATGATACACTTGAACAAATCTAGGTTGACAAAAGGAGTCCCTCATAAGCTGCAAATGAGGAGGATAGGACCTTGTCCTATATTGGAAAAGTATGGTGACAATGCCTTCAAGGTAGCCCTACCGGAGGACAGTGGATTGTCCAATATTTTTAATGTTGTAGACCTTGTCCATTACAAGGGACCATAGAAAAATAGTGACTAGAATATCAATGAGGTGATCAAGGATGTGGAAGATCTTCAGCTTCCTACTGCTACAGGTACAGGGGTAGATAGTATACTAGACACAAGAACCTACAAGAAAAACTGACACAAAGAGTACAAAGAGCACCTCATTCAGAGGTATGGGCAGAATTATTCTAATGCTATTTGGGTAAAGGAAACAGAGTTCAAAAGGTTGGGAATTGATCCTAGCCTCATCAATCCAAGGGTGGATTGAACTTCTTATTTTGGGGAGGATGGTGCAGGACCACCTAGGCTAACCTCTACTAGTTAGTCAATTTTGGCTTGTACTTGACTCTAACCAAGTCAAGAAGTTAGTATAGTTTGATTGAAGACCTTAGAAGGTCTTGTTATATGTTGTCTAGGTGAATTAGTCACTAAGACTAAGGTCACACTAATAGCCTATATTAGTTGTTATTTAAATTATTAATGTTAGGAGTTAGGGAGATTGAGTCATTAATGGTTCTTAGGCCTAAGAATGGTTAATGTTTGTTAAATCAATATGATGATCATGAATGATCTTGGATCCTTGAAAGATATGAGGATAAGAATCCTAGAATATAGGATTAAGGCATATATCAAAGTTGCCAAGTGTTGTAAGAATGTTGTCATAACAACATTTGCACTAATTGCAAATATTGCATGCAACATGGATAGCCTCACATTCCTTTGATTGTGGGATGTTATGCTCAAAAAAATAGGCCCTATAATGTTGGAGGAGACACCTAATGGATTTATGGCTCTAATCTCCAAGCATTGGGTGCATATTGTAAAAAGTTTGAGTTAATGTAATAAAATCTGCAACTCTGTTTTGAAGTGATATTTCACTTTTTGAAGGAACAGTCATGCTTGTAGCTAGAAATGCATTGATATAGTGGTTTAGTCATGTTATATAGTCATTTTGAAGACTTTTTCATTTTATTTGTTAATGGTTTAGAGTAGTTTTATCATATTTTTCAAGTTGTTTTAGTTCAGGATTTTTTCTTTGGTCACACTGCGACAGAATTTGTAAAAATGGCTCCCATGTGAGATTCAACCATGGAAACACAAAATAAGTGGTTGAATCTTCAAGTGGGGCCTCTGTAAATATTTTATGTAAAGGTAGGAAGCATCATGAGCAAGGGAGCTAGCTTTATGATCAGGCCCTAGGTGAGTTAGACATACCCGGTTAGAGGCTTGATAGGGAGAAATCAAGTCATTTCATGTGGGGAATGGCAAGTACAGTATCTCCCCAAGAATTTTTATGGTATTTTTTCATGTTATTTATCCATCCTAAGAATTTGGAAGTTGTACTAATCCATTAGGATAGGTTTTGAGCAATTTTCATCAGTCCTAGACAAGTTGTCCTAGAAACCAGGCCTTTTAGCCCTGTTTCTCCTTGATATTAGGAAGGAGGTGTACGGATGGTGACAAATCCTTAGACCTGCATAAGCTTCAAGTTAAGCCAAAATGGTATCCATTCAAGTTAAGCCAAAAGGGTATCCATATCTGAAGTTATATTTTAAGGTTGTTAGGAGATTTTGGTCGAGAAAAGGCAAAAGCCATTCAAAAAGGCTACTAGAAATAGGCCTAAAATTAAGGTCTCTTTTGATGAAATCTTGAATTCAATAAACCTATGAGCCAATAAACTTCCCAAATCATTAAAATGAGATGGAATATTATTGAAATAAATGTAAAGAAGGTCCCCACAATGAAGTTTTAAATTTGTGAAGTTTTAGTGGATTTGGCACTTAGATCCATCTAAGTGAAAGTGAGAAAGAGAACCAAAATTAAGGTGTGGATCATCTAAGGTGGAGTTTTCAAGGTGTGAATCTTGTAGTAAAGAGTGAATAGGACTTATTTAATGATCTAAGCCTATTAGGAGATCCTATAGAAGCATAGGATACTAGGAGATAAGAGAAATCTCTTGGTGGGAGTGGAAAACTAAGCCTAGGAGTTTTATCCTCACATCAAACACTGAACTAATCCCTCTAACTGATTAGGAGTGGTTGGGGAAGTTGAGAGGAAAGTTTTCAAACATTCATATTCACTTATTGAATGCTTTGGAGACTAATGGTTTGATTGTCCATGTGTTAATGTTTAGAAGAGATCAATAAAGTATTTAAAGACATTCTTACATGTATGGAGAGGTTTAAGAGGCACTTATCATGACTTTACCCTTATAAATAGTGGCATAGACTAGTTTTACTAAGTTTCCTTTCTCTATTTTGAGGTTTCCTTTCTCTTTCGTAGGGGTACAATCATAGGGTTCATTGACAAAATGATCCTTTGAATGGTTACTATAAATATGAATGATTTGATATAGCACATTTCTCATTTTACTTGAAGTTTGGAATAGCTTGTACTCAAAGTTTGGAATAGCTTGTGCTTGTGCTTGTGCTGGAATTCTTGGTAGAAGTGAATGGAAGGAATAGTGTTGGTGTTAGGTTTCATTTATTATTTAATTCAATGGTTTCCAAGATGTGTTGAGGAGTTTTCTCCTTGTTTAATGTTAACTGTTCCTGCACAATCCACTCATACAACAGTGAAATGCTATGTGATTGACAATTTCATACAACTAGTCCTTTGGCGTGTATTAAACATAATAGGATTTTCATCATATTATTATCATTCTATTTCTTTATTATAAACATGTCATTGGTTCAATTTTGTAAAAAAAAAATCATGTTAATTTTTTTTTTCTATTTTTCCCATTTGATAACCACAGTCAACATTTCAAAATAGTGAATAACATCAAATAATGGAGATAAAGTATGGGCTAGGGAAGGACACCAGTAGATTAAAAATGAACCAATGGCTTGTTTACAACAAAGAAATAGAATGATAATAATATGTTGAAAATTATATTCTTTTTAATACACGCCAAAGGACCAGTTGTATGAAATTGTCAATCAAATAGCATTTCACTATTGTATGAGTAGATTGTGCAGGAACAGTTAACATTAAACATAGCCAATGTTCTCTTTAATTTCTCAAATCTATACAAGTCAAGAACATTAGAGTTGTATAATACATTACTAGTATCCTCTTTCCATGGGTCCTAGGTCTTTGGGTCCATGGAAAGGAAATAGATTACAAAATACACTTCAAAATAAAGGAAAAACTTAGCAAATTTAGTCTAACTTGTTGTAGATGAAGGAACAGTCATGCTAATAGTTCCTCTAAGTCTTCTAAAACATTTATTGAACTCCCCTAAAGTCTTATTGGATCCCCAAATCTCTTAATCCAATCAACTTACGTCATGATCATGAGAAACTTCAAAGGATTAAAAACATTACTTGGAACAGTCACTAGTTTTACCAGTCAAAACATAAGGAATAGAATTTTAAAGTGCTCAGAATACATTCAAAAATGAAATGAATGCTTGGAGATTGGTTACTATTCCATCCTTGAATTTAGAAACCAAAAAAATAAGTAAAGAAGCCTTTCAACAATGCATAACACAATGGACTTGCAGATTTAAACTTCTATTTTTATTGAATCTCTGTTCCTACCATACACTCCAGGCTTAAGTCTGTCATACAATGACTTCCAAAGGTTACATATAACTTCATCACAACTTCCCCAACCATAAAGAACATAGGTGAAGAACTTGATTCTTTCATGTTTTCATCTTTAAGAACTTGATCAAGAACATAGGCTTTAATGAAATATCAATTTGATTTGCAAAGTTTGTGTTCTTTACAAATTTGAAAGGCTCTAATACTTACTAGGGTGGATGTGGATGTGCAGCCTTATGATTTTACTACTAAGTCTCTATTTGTTGGGCATGCTGATTATAAGTACTTGACATATATCACAAATGTTGCTAATTAAGATTGGCGGGATGATTATGCCTATCCTGAAAAAAGACTGTCAAATCATTATGCTTTCAAATCAATTACCTATCGACATATCCCTTGTGAGGCAGAGAAGCCAAACACATAAAGAACATGCACATAAACACGAAAGCTGAAAAACTTAAATGGAATACACCAAGAAGTACCAAATGATGAATGCTCAATTGTTGTAATGGAAAAGCATCAGAACCGTCCATTTCTAGAACTTGATTTTCTAGTCTAAATGATTTTTCTATAGTCGTAATGATTTTTCTAGAACTTGATTTTCTAGTCGTAATTTTTCTATAGTCCTAATGATTTTTCTATGGTACTCTTAATGATTTTTCTAGAACTTGGTTTTCTAGTCTTAATGATTTTTCTATAGTCCTAATGATTTTTCTATAGTCTTAATGATTTTTCTTTCATCCTAATGATTGTTGCTCTTGATAAATTAGGCCTTGAATTTGAATTTTTGTTCATTGTTTTATTTCAGCTTGATATTTCATTCATTTTTCATATACATAGAGACTACACATGCTGATAAAAAAATCAGCTATTTGATTAAGGTTAACTATTCATGATTGTAAATAGTCAATATTTCTAATGTTACTCCTTGGTGTATTTCATTTTAAAATAATCATGTTTCTATGGCTATGATAAATGTCCCTTTGTGTTGAGAAAATTAGAGTTGAAAAAATGGTTGCAAACAAATCATCCTTCTTCCACCAACATTCTAATCAATGTACAAGTAACAAGTCATTCCATTCAAGAAAGACCATGCCTAACAATATCAACCCAAAAAAAATGAGTATGTAGAATTTAGTGATTGTATCTTCCATTAGAGTCACTTCATATGCATAGGTGATGAACATGCATATTTGCCTAAGCACTATTGGGAGCTTACCCAGCAACACATGTACTATTTTGAAAATCACCACAAATCTATTTGCTGTTGGGTCTGGCTCCCAGTATTGCTTGGTCAAATATGCATGTTTTTCACTCGTGCATATACCTTCTATGATCAACTCTTATATGAATAGGTAATGAACATTCAGATTTTCCTAAGCATGCAGTACTTCTAGTAGTCCTCCAACACATGTACTATTGTGAAAATCATCACAAGTCCATTTGTTATAGGGCTACTCATAGTACACATGTTTGGAGCCTAGGTCTGAAGGAAACAAGAGAATTTGAAGAGTCATGAGTCTTAAGATTGTACTTAATATAGCCAAGCTTCATTCAATGGTACATTCAAACATGAAACAAATAATTCTTAAACCAAATTAAACTAGTAAACCAAAGGACATACTGATTATAAGTAAACTAGTAAACCAAAGGACATGCTTTTACTACTAAGTCTCTGTTTGTTGGGCATATTGATTATAAGTAGTTGACATATATCACAAATGTTGCTAATTAAGGTTGGCGGGATGATGACGCCTATCCTGAAAAAAGACTGTCAAATCATTATCCTTTGAATGGTTACTATGAATATGAATGATTTGATATAGCATATTTCTCATTATACTTGAAGTTTGGAATAGCTTGTGCAAGTGTGAAAGTACTTTTGATCATTTTGGTCGTGATTGTTCCTCTACACAGTTAGCAAATGTAACTATCTAATTATTATATGTAATATTGAATGGATTAAATGTTTTATTCTTGGTAGAAGTGAATGGAAGGAATAGTGCTGGTGTTAGGTTTAATTTATTATTGAATTCAATGGTTTCCAAGATGTGTTGAGGAGTTTTCTCCTTTTTTAATGTTAATTGTTCCTGCACAATCCACTCATACAACAATGAAATGCTATGTGATTGACAATTTCATACAACTGGTCCTTTGGCATGTATTAAATACAATCCACTCATACAACTGGTCCTTTAGCGTGTATTAAATAGAATATAATTTTTAGCATATCATTATCATTTTATTTCTTTGTTGTAAACATGCCATTGGTTCGGTTTTGTAAATTTCTTTTTGTGTTAAATTTTTTTTTCTATTTTCTCCATTTGATAACCATAGTCAACATTTCAAAACAATGAATAACATCAAACAATGGAGATAAAGCATGGGCTAGGGCATGACACCAATAGATTAAAATTGAACCAATGGCATGTTTACAACAAAGAAATAGAATGATAATAATATGCTGAAAATTCTATTCTGTTTAATACACGCTAAAGGACCAGTCCCAACAATTCTTAAACAATATTTAGTATGTTTAAGAATTTTTGGGAGTAGTTTTCAAACATTCATATTCACTTATTGAATGCTTTGGAGACTAGTGGTTTGACTATTGATGCGTTACCAGTGATTGAGATTCATTAAAGGATACAAAACCCTTCATTTTGGGTTATTGTGTGTGGATTCAAATGTAGGTTTGATTTGAATAATGTTTAGAAGAGATCAATAAAGTATTTAAAGACAATCTTACATGTTTGGAGAGGTTTGAGAGGCACTTATCATGACTGTACCCTCACAAACAGTGGCATAGACTAGTTTTACTAAGTTTCATTTCTCTATTTTGAGGTTCTCATTACCAAAGTGGCCAAAGACTATGTTAGGCTAATAAAATATGGGGATTCTCTTCATTGCTGCAAATCTTTGAAGATTGATGCACTGGGACGGATGTGGATGTGCAACCTTATGCTTTTACTACTAAGTCTCTATTTTTTGGGCATACTAATTATAAGTACTTGACATATATCACAAATGTTGCTAATTAAGGTTGGCGGGATGATTACACCTATCCTAAAAAAAGACTATCAAATCATTATGCTTTCAAATCAATTACCTATTGGTGTATCCCTTGTGAGGGAGAGAAGCCAAACACATAAAGAACATGCACATAAACACGATAGCTGAAAAACTTAAATGGAATACTCCAAGAAGTACCAAATGATGAATGCTCAATTGTTGTAATGGCAAGGCACCAGAACCACCCATTAGAACTAGAACTTGATTTTCTAGTGTAAATGATTTTTCTATAGTCGTAATGATTTTTCTAGGACTTGATTTTCTAGTCTTAATGATTTTTCTATAGTCTTAATGATTTTTCTTTCATCCTAATGTTTGTTGCTCTTGATAAATTAGGCCTTGAATTTGAATTTTTGTTCACTGTTTTATCAACTTGATATATATTTCATTCATTTTTCATATACACAGAGACTACACATGCTGATAAAAAAATGAACTATTTGATTTAGGTTAACTATTCATGATTGTAAATGGTCAATATTTTTGATGGTACTCCTTGGTGTATTCCATTTAAAATAATCATATTTTTATGGCTATGATAAATATCCCTTTGTGTTGAGAAAATTAGAGTTGAAAAAATGGTTGTTCAGTGTCTATGTATCTACAGGTTGCAAACAAATAATCCTTCTTCCACCAACATTCTAGTCAATGTACAAGTAATGAGTCATTCCATTAAAAAAAGACCATGCAGTCTGACAATATCAACCCAGAACAAAATAAGGAGTATGTAGAATTTAGTGATTGTATCTGCCATTAGAGCCACTCCATACGCATAGGTGATAAACATGCATATTTGCCTGAGCGCTACTAGGAGCTTACCCAGCAACACATGTACTATTGCAAAAATCATCACAAATCTATTTGTTTTTGGGTCTAGCTCCTAGTATTTCTTGGTCAAAAGTGCATGCTTTTCACCTATGCATATACCTTCTATGATCAACTCTTATATGCACAGGTGATGAACATTCAAATTGGCCTAAGCAATACTTTGAGCTTTCCTTCCAACACATGTACTATTGTGAAAATCATCACAAGTCCATTTGTTGGAGGAAATCTCACAGTACACATGTTTGGAGGTCTGAAGGAAACAAGAGAATTTGAAGAGTCATGAGTCTTAAGATTGTGGAAGATGATATTTCTGAGATCATGGATGGACACAATGTTGCAGACTTTATTGATCCAGATATCTTGCAGAGGCTTGAAGAACTAGAGAGGGAAGAAGGGCTTAGGATGGCAGCTGAGGGTGACGAGGATGATGAGATGGGGGAAGTGGAGTTGAATCTTGATGAAAAGGAACCTCTGGCTGTAATTAGGAAGAAGAAGAAGATGCTTATCGTCGAACACAAATTGAAGAAGAGTACTGCAAAGAGCAAGCCTACCATACCAAGGAAGTTTGACAAGAACAAGGAATATGGCTTAAACAAAATAGGAAGACATCTTTCTAGCCTGGGCTTGGATCCTTTGAAGTTTGGTCATTGTGGATAAAATATCCAGGCCCAGGCTAGAAAGATGTCTTCCCAAACACATAAAAACATGCACATAAACACAACAGCTAAGAAACATAAATGTAGATTTTACAATAGCTGAGAAACATAATTGTAGGCATCATGGTCACAATTTTTTGGAGACAACGTAATTGAGTTGTATACCCAAGCGATGGAGAGCAACTTATGCACCCCCCATTCCAAATTGAATACATTTGTTGGAGAACCTTGTATTCATGAGCAACAGATATAGTCAACTTGGAATTGGAGGTATGGGAGTTTCTCTCCATCGTCTGGGCATACAACATAATTGAGTAGTGGTTACTTTGCATCATCTGGGTATACCACTCATTTATCTTGTCTCCCAAAACTTGTGACCATGATGCCTACATTTATGTTTCTAAGCTGTTGTGTCCCAGGACCCCTTATGACCCTTTATGACCATTTACGACCCCTAAGAATACACATCTTAGAGGTCTTAAAATGTCATAAAGGGTCATAAGAGGCTCCTAGGAGGGGCTAGATGAGCTTCCACCTTCACATGGTTGGCCCTGTTAAGTAGAGAATGTTAAACTATTCTCAAAATAAAGAGAAGCTCAATAATTTAAGGTCTTAGTCCACAGAGATGGTGAAAAATGATGGGAATCAATGACAAAGAATGTTTAGATACTAAGAAGACGTATATGCAGTGGAGGCTAGAAGGGATTTTTGTGGAGATTTGCTAGATGTGGAGATTTTCTAGAGAGGGTTTCCAGATTAAGTACCAGTGTAGAGATGATGATTCAGTACTACATCTATAAAACCTTCACAAATATCCCTTTTTTGGCCTCCACTCATACCTTTTCTTGGAAACTAGAAACTTTGGATATTATTTCTCATCCATGCACGAAATGTGCTAGTGATCGTATAAAATTACTTTTGCAAGATTGGGATCAATTATGAGAAGGTAAAAAACAAGATAATTTTATTGTATCTTTCATTTCTTTTATCCATTCATATTTTCTACCTCCTGTTATATTGGATACTATGCAGTGTACATAAAGGCAAGGCAGTGATTATTTTCAATGATCTATAGGTATAAGTCTTCCAGCCCTTACCCAGTAGCTAGGACTAAAGATAGAAAATCTCAAGAGACCATCATAGTTGGTCTCCTTCCTTGGTCCATATACTTACAAAACATTTTACATTTCGTGAACTCATCAAATGTGGTGATTTGAAAGAATTTAATGGATGATATTTTCATGTATAACATACATTATTTTAGTTTGACGCTGAACAAATTTGTCTACTTCATTCACTTGTAGACATCGAACACAGCCATAAATAAGAATCCCCTCTTGTGGCTTGAGTAATGTAGACTATGGGAGGAGATGCTTCTTTATCGTTGTGTTTGATGTCTACAAGTGCACAGAGTCAATAAATTCGTGCAATGTCAACTTAATAATATACATAATCATGAAAATATTATATTAAATTCTTTCAAATCCCCTCATTTGATGAGCTAACAAAATGTAAAATGTTTTTTGGTATATGGACCAAATATGGAGACCAACTATGATGGTCTCTCGAGCTTTGTTTTCTTTATTATGCTAATCTGTCACTTTTTCAACAATTAGTAAAGCATTTCTAATAGTCGTGCTATACGTCCGACAGATTGTTCCATCAATAGTATATTACATACCATCAGAACTCCAATCGGTCACTGTCAGATATGACACTACTCCAACAGATTTGTGCGACAGGATGACTATACCTCCAACAGAATTTCCTATTAGAATATACTGCCAATCTGTCGGAATACTAACTGCAAAACTATCGCAAAGAAGATTTTTTGATAGATCTACCACAAAGTAAAATTGTTGTTTATGTTCCCAATTCCAATAGGTACAGATGTCAAAATACCGATGGTTGTCACTCCGTTCACCATTTCCAATGCAAAAATGACAACGGACACGTGTTGAAAGTCTGACAAATAAGCATTGGAAATCTGACAAATGGCCATTGAAATTTGGCCTCAAATGTACTAGTAAGTATTCTAACTAATAAGCAATGTTAAGGGGAGGTCTTAAGGGGATCTAGAATTAATATCATAAAAAATAACAAGTTAATGCATGTAACTAATGGACAATAACTATTCTAACTAATAAGCAATCTTAAGGGGAGGTCTTAAGGGGATCTAGAATTCATATCATAAAAAATAACAAGTTAATACATGTAACTAATGGACAATAACTATTCTAACTCATTCTAGAACTAACCCATGGCATAAGTAATCTAACTAATTTCATCATTTTTTAGTGTTTAGATTAATGTCTTAAGGGGATCTTTAACTAATAAGCAATCTTAAGGGGATGTCTTAAGGGGGGTTCTTAAGGAGATCTAGAATTACTATCATAAAAAATAACTAGTTAATACATGTAACTAATGGACAATAAGTATCATAAAAACTATTGAATAATCAAAGCATACATAAAATCTTTAACTAATATGCAATCTATAAAAATCATTGAATAATCAAAGCATACATATAAAACCATACATGTATACAAGCATATATATAAAAGCATACATAAAATTCTATATATTAAAACCATTGAACCATCAAATAGGTACATCATATATGAACAAATTATAGTCCATCATATGTTGAAATATATAAATAAGGCTATGTGCAATATCACGAGGGGCCAAACTATGCCCTTAAGTGACGATGAAAAATCCGAAAATCAAGGTTAGTCAACTTGACGTGAAAATTTCAACTAGCTATCAACCTAACATCAAAAAGTTGTAAGAATAAAATCTGTAGAAAATATGTAGTTTCTAAACTACTAGGACTTTTTTGAAAAAAAGTTAGTATGATTGGTGAAAAGTATAGATTTCAATGCAGCTGTACAAAAAATTTTGGAAAAAAATAAGAAGTAGGTGTATGTCTGACCACCTTAATCATAATCAAATGATAAAATTTTATATATAAGTAGTAGACTCATGCCCGGATGTGACGCATATTTTTTTGTAATTTTATTCCAAAAAAATAATTAATTATGAATTTTCTGCTACAACATTTTTAGAATAAAAAACTCCCGTGTTTGACCACCTTAACTCATTCAAAACTTTACAAAATTCAAAAAAAAAATACCTTATAGTAGGCAAAGCATAGAATGTGACGCATTTTTCGGATTTCAAAAATGTTATATAGTCTGAAAGTTATAGTCATTTTTCAATCAATATATAAATCAGCACTTTAGACGTAACTCAATTAGAAAATAACTAATAATTACTTACCGAATTCAAAATTTGATAGCATTAATATCGATAGAAAGCTGATAATCTCCTTAAAATACCCTTTTCATTTCATCAAATTCGAATGAAAAAAAAGTCATCAGCTACATGGTCGAAGTTTGAAACTCAGAGAAAGGGGGGAAAAACATGTTTTTGAGACATTTCAATAGTTGACGATGTAGGTTTGGTTCACAAAGCAATACTGAGCCTAATCGGGTACCTAATATTTTCGTGTGCCCGATATTTTTGGGTACCCAAAAATACCGACAAAATTTTGATTTTTCACTTTTCCCTCTCCTTTCTCCCTCCCATTTCTCCATCCTTCATATGATATATTGTATATCAAAAACTATATATTAGATTATATATTATATATATTAAATATTATATAATATCAATTATATATTAAATACTATATAATATACATTTTACATTAAATATTATTTAATATATATTAATATTAAATGTTACATTATATATCATATATTATATATTATTTTATATGTATAATATATTAATATGTATTTTACAACTATGTATGAAAGGTTGGAAGATTGCAAAAAAATCATGGATGGCCATTGAAAGAAGCAAAGGAAATCAATCAGCCATTTAAAAAATTCATGGGCGGCCATTGAGGAAGAGAGAGAGTGAGAAGGTGGTGGGGGCTAATAGAGGAAGAGAGAGAGTGAGAAATTGAGAAGGAGAGAGAGAGAGAGAGAGAGGGGGGGGGGGGAATGTGAGAGAGTAGGATAGAGAGAGAAGGGGAAGGGGAGAGAGAGAGAGTAGGAGAGAGAGAGGGGGGGATGGGGAGAGAGTAGGAGAGAGAGAGAAGGGGATGGGGAGAGAGTAGTAGAGAGAGAGAGAAGGAGAAGGGGAGAGAGTAGGAGAGATAGAGAGAAGGGGAAGTGGAGAGAGTAGGAGAGAGAGAGGGAGAGAGAGAGAGAGAGAGAGAGAGAGAGAGAGAGAGAGAGAGAGAGAGAGAGAGAGAGAGAGAGAGAGAGAGAGAGAGAAGGGGAAGGATAACCAATTCATTACAATATTAATCAGTAAGGATAAAGGAAAACTTAAATAATATCACAGTAGGCACTAGAAATCTAAATTTTAATTAGGAGTTTTAAGAAAAGTGAGTAAGGTCCTAGATAGGGACATTACAAATCCACACGATACCTCTAAGAACCCACATACATGGGAGTAGGTTTGAAGTAAGACTAAGATTGTTTATCGGTTCAAAAATATTACTGTGTTGTACTTTTGATTAACATCCAATGATTGGATGTGAAATTCAAAAATTTGATTATATTACCATTGGTCTATTTCAAATTCTAGAAAAAATGGATATTTGACATATGTTCATAAATTTAAATCAACGCCATTTTAAAATAACACATCAATTTATTTTTACACATTGAGAATATCATCAATAGGAATTGAACTGAAATTGACATAGGTCATAGGAAATAAATGCCCCAGCTATTTGTTGTCTTCTGCATTTTGAGTTTCTTATTACAATCAGGAGAAGAATATTACTCTCCAAATGGTTTTGGATAGTAACATTTGTACTACCTCTTCACAAATATTTCTTCCCTCATATTGCTACTTATTGATACCAACAAAGTGAATCTAGGTATTTCTTCCATGTAATGGGAGAAAAATGGTTTGCTAATTGATATGTGTCTAAATAATACATGCAAGAACCTTTTCTTTGATACTGCTCACTAACCCTTTACAACAGAAAATGTTTACAAAAACTGGTATGTACTTGCATGAGGACATTATATATTACAGAAATCCCACACATAAGCAGGTGGCAAGCCACTCAAAAAGTAGTAACTGATAGAAAGTGGGATAATGCAGATCCTTTAATAAACCACTATCTTCTTTACTCAAGAAACATCTAGTTCATTTGCTCGACTAGCGCATGTTTGGGAACAGACAGTCTCCATTTACACTCAAGTCTCTGGAAGCAATTATATTTGTCAGTGGAGGAGATACACCCATTGGATCTGCAATAACTTTATGCTCACTAGAATTTCCATTGCTCTTCAATTGGGATACTCTTTCCAAAATGCATCTACCCTTTTACCAATTTAGGAAATCAATGGGTCTATTTGTGGACCTCCAATGTGTTGGTCACCTAAATGAGAACCTTGAGATGAATCAGGAACTTCTCTATGAAAGAGATCAGTACCTTGAGAAGCTCTCCACTTGTTAACTGAATTAAAACCTTGGACCATAGATGGCTTCCCTTTTTTGTAAAATGAGGAGTGAGACTTCCTTGCCAAAGGTGGCAATGAACTTACATTTAAGGGATAATACCCAACATGAGTAACCTGGTTTCCCAAGTCCTGTAAATGCAAGGCCATTGATGAATAGCCATTTCTAATAGAAATATTTGTGGTGCTAGAATGAAGTGCATGACCAAATTCTTTTCCTTCTAATGAACCAATTTGAGGCTTCATTTCACATTACTCTATGGATAATTCCACAGCACTTGTTACTTCTCTATCTGAATTTTTTGTGTCAGTGTACATGTGCACTGAAGAGCTTTTGTCACTACTTGAACTACTAGCAGATGGTGAGTACTCATCAAAATCATGTGCCATAGGCTCACACACATATCTTATTTCTTTCCTTTGCCACTTTCCCCTTCCCAGCTCTTCCTCCTTATCTGTCACTTCTATCATGGGTCCAAGAGGCTCTTCCCACTCTTTCCCATTAATATGCAAATATTTTTGTCCGTAATAGTATTTTCTACATATATTATGATATTGATCCGATTTGATGCACCTTCTCTATTTGATCCATACTTCCCTTTTATTTCACTTGATTTTATCATTTTGCACGTCATAGGCCAAGATTTGACACCGGGTATGACCTTGGTACTACTGACGTTAATGATAAATTTTACCTTTTAGCTATTAATTTTTTGTCATTTTTCCTATATGATTCTTTTGTATATGAATTGTGGATATTCTCTAGGAAAATTTTCATTTTTTCCTGTAGGATGCCTTTGTATAAAAATTTTGGAGAATCTTTGTTAAAGAGTAGGTAAGGATTGCTAAGCTAAGTGCAGTGGAGAGGGAGAGGACTAAATTGAGAGAGCAGAGGCAAAGAGTGATAATGACAAAAATATTTTAGGGCTTGCAGAAATATGGAAATTATAATATTCCTCCCAGAGAAGACATTACTGAAGTTCTTTGTGCCTTAGTAGAGGAAGCCAGCTAGATTGTTGAAGCTGACGGTACTACATACAGAAATGTGGTATGTAGTTTTGGCCTAAATTTTATTTTTTTGTTTCTTTTAGGTCTTTAAAGGCGGTCGGCTAAATATTTGTATTAAATGTTAGGGAATGAATGAAAATAATATGATTATGAGCACGAGCATAAGTCCCTACAAGGGCAAAGTTGTGCCTTTTACAGGCACCGTTTTGAAGAATAGTTCACTGGAGGTAAAGAGAGAGAGATAGGGAGAGAGCAAGAGGGAGAGATAGAGAGAGGGTGATGAGAGAGAGATAGAGAGAGAGATAGAGAAGGAGAGAGAAGGGAGAGAGAGAGTTCCCATGACCCCTATGGACACATTGGAACCCTTAAGTGTGTCTTAAGGGGTCCTACAACCCCTTCGAACACACTTGACCATTCAAATGTGTCAAAAGGGGTCATGGGGACTTCCTAGGGATCCTAGTACACCTTATCACAAGCTAGGACCCTTAGGAAGTCCGCATGACCCCTATAGACACATTGGAATGCTCAAGTGTTTCTTAAGGGTTCCTACGACCCCTTAAAACACACTTGAACATTCAAATGTGTCAAAAGGGGTCATGGGGACTTCCTAGAGGTCCTAGTATGCTTTATCATGCATTAGGACCCCAAGGAAGTCCCCATGACTCCTATGGACACATTGGAATGCTCAAGTGTGTCTTAAGGGGTCCTATGACCCCTTCGGACACACTTGAGCATTCAAATGTGTCAAAAGGGGTCATGGGGACTTCCTAGGGGTCCTAGTATGCCTTATCAGGTGTTACAACCCCTAGGAAGTCCCCATGACCCCTATGGACACATTGAAATTCTCAAGTGTGTCTTAAGGGGTCCTACGACCCCTTTGAACACACTTGAGTGTTCAAATGTGTCAAAAGGGGTCATGATGACTTCCTAGGGGTCTTAGTATGCCTTATCACGAGTTAGGACCCCTAGGAAGTCCCCATGACCCCTTTTGACACATTGGAATGCTCAAGTGTGTCTTAAGGGGTCCTATGACCCCTTCAAACACATTTGAGCATTCAAATGTGTCCATAGGGGTCATGTGGACTTCCTAGGGGTCCTAGTACACGTTATCACACATTTAGACCCCTAAGAAGTCCTCATGACCCCTATGGATAGATTGGAACCCACAAGTGTCTCCTAAGGGGTTGTAGGACCCCTTCGGACACACTTGAGGGTTGAAATGTGTCAAAAGGGGTCATGGGAACTTCCTATGGGTCCTAGTATGCCTTATCATATGTTAGGACTCTTAGGAAGTCTGCATGACCCCTATGGACACATTGGAATGCTCAAGTGTGTCTTAAGGGGTCCTACAACCCCTTCGAACACACTTGAGCATTCAAATGTGTCAAAAGAGGTCATGGGGACTTCTTAGGGGTCCTAGTATGCCTTATCATGCGTTAGGACCCCTAGGAAGTCCCCATGACCCCTATGAACATATTGGAACCCTAAAGTGTGTCCTAAGGGGTCGTATGACCCCTTAGGACACACTTGAGCATTCAAATGTGTCAGAAGGGGTTATGGGGACTTCCTAGGGGTCCTAGTACACCTTATCATGCATTAGGACCCCTAGGAAGTCCTCATGACCCCTATGAACACATTGGAACCCTCAAGTGTCTCATAAGGGGTCTTAGGACCCCTTCAGACACACTTGAGGGTTCAATTGTTTCAAAAAGGGTCATGGGGACTTCCTAGGGGTCCTAGTATGCCTTATCACATGTTAGGACACTTAGGAAGTCCGCATGACCCCTATGGACACATTGGAATGCTCAAGTGTGTCTTAAGGGGTCCTACGACCCCTTTAGATACACTTGAGCATTCAAATGTGTCAAAAGGGGTCATGGAGACTTTCTAGGGGTCCTAGTATGCCTTATCACTCCTTAGGACCCCTCTGAAGTCCCCATGACCCCTATGGACACATTGGAATACTCAAGTATGTCTTAAGGGGTCCTACAACCCCTTCGAACATACTTGAGTGTTCAAATGTGTCCATAGGGGTCATGTGGACTTCCTAGGGGTCCTCGTACACCTTATCATGCGTTAGGACCCCTAGGAAGTCCTCATGACCCCTATGGACACATTGGAACCCTCAAGTGTCTCCTAAGGGGTCTTAGGACCCCTTCAAACACACTTGATGGTTTAAATGTGTTAAAAGGGGTCATGGGGACTTCCTATGGGTCCTAGTACACCTTATCATGTGTTAGGACCCTTGGGAAGTCCACATGACCCCTATGGACACATTTGAATGCTCAATTGTGTCTAAAGGGGTCCTATGACCCCTTCAGACACACTTGAGAGTTTAAATGTGTCAAAAGGGGTCATGAGGACTTCCTAGGGGTCCTAGTACACCTTATCATGCATTATGACCCCTAGGAATTCCCCATGATGCCTATGGACACATTAGAACCCTCAAGTGTGTCCTAAGGGGTCCTATAGCCCCTTCAAACACACCTGAGCATTCAAATGTGTCAAAAATGGGTCATGGGGACTTTCTAGGGGTCCTAGTATGCCTTATCACGTGTTAAGACCCCTAGGAAATCCTCATGACCCCTATAGACACATTGGAACCCTCAAGTGTCTCCTAAGGGGTCTTAGGACCCCTTTAGACATAGAAGAGGAAGGTGACCAATGAAGAAATTCAAGCATATAGGGAAAAAGATAAGGGAAAATCATTGAAGAAGGAGAGAAGGTATGTTAAACATTAATCAAGGTGACCCCGTAAATATAGTTGCAAGTGAAGAGGATGTTGAATTTGAGAATAATATGGAAATTAATTTTGTGAATAACAATGTATGGAGTGAAGATGAAAATGTAGAGATGGAGAATGAAAATGTAGACTTGGTGAATGAAAACGTAGATTTGGGGAATGACAATGAATGGAATGAAGATGAAAATGTACAGATGGATATTGAAAATGTAGACTTGGGGAATGAAAATGTTTCACAAGAACCACATGAATGTTACACATCTCCAAATTATATGCAAAATGAAGTCCCTTGCAATAAAGATAATCAATCTTCAACTTTGGGGCTTTCAAGAACACCTAAATGGTTAATTGAAATTGAGGAGAACATTATGAATAATTGGGAAGGAAAGAGGTCACATAGAATTTTTAGGTTGTGGGCTTCAAGACTTTACGATCAATTTTTTGGAAACAAGACATTGGTTGAGCAATGTCAAATTTTTGTGTAGTTGTTAAAGATGCAAAAGATGAGACCTATGCTTGTGAAATTGAAGATTCATGTGAACAAGAAAATGGATAGAAATGCCATTGTTGTGAAGAATCTTTTCAATGCTCTCAATAGCATTGGGAAGACTAGCAAAGAAAAAGACAAGAGAGTTTCTCGGAGGGTTATTACAACCTCCTTAGTATGTCATCAATTGAGAAAGGCTAGTTAGATGAGACAAAATTGTATTGACTTCAATATAGACCATAAAACTTTGGGTAGAGCACTAGCAAGAAAGAAAGACTTGATGATCCACTTCAAATTGATACATGGGATTATGGTGGGAGACTTCACATTTCAATAAGAAGATAACAGATGTTGTCAAGCATGAAATTCAACAAATTTGGGATGCTAACTCAAGAGTGTCACCAAATGTGAAGGATGTCTTGAAGTTGAGAGTTGGCAATCAAGACCGTACTCCACATCCTAAACATTACGTGGAGGTAAGTCAAACAATGTTGTATAAAAATTTTTTTGAGACACATCCAACATTGAAAATATCACAAAGGTCTTTTGAATCCATGAAGCCATTTTATTGTGTACCCCTTAAGATTCAGAATACATGTTGTTGCAAATATCATGTTGAGTTTTCAATGCATCATGAATTATTATGGTCCATTCGTTCTACTTTGCATACTAATGAAATGCTAGAGGATTGTGGTGCAAGTGGTCTTCCCAAATCATCAAGAGACTTGCTAGATCAATTTTTATGTCATAGAGATGATGGTTGTTTATTTTATAAAAAAGGTTTCTTAAATGCCAAGTGCTCAGAATGTGGTGGCTTGTCCAAGTGTAGGACATGTTTTCATGAGGGTTTGGAACACAATTTTGGAAAGACACTCGTCCAAAAAAAGGTATATGAAATAGTGAAATATACATTGAAGAGTGGAGGTGAAGGCTCTAGATGTGAGTTAGTTGCAAAAGAATACAATGTTGTTGATTTTATCTCAGATTTCAAGAAAAATCTTTTTTACAAGTATGCAAGGCATAGTCACAGGTCTCAATGGTTGGATCAAAAATTTAGGAGGTGTAAGGACACTTTCCCCATTGGAACTATTATATCCATTGTAGAATTTGCGGAGAACTATACATTGTAGCCCCAAAATGAAACTCAAGCTCAATATTACAATTCCATTCAGGTTGCTATTTTTTTACACATCACATATAGACATTCCCTTGATAGCACAAAACATGAGTGAAAGATAATCAAAGAGTACCATTTTTATATGAGCGATGATAGGTCTCACTCTCATGATTTTGTTCAACATTATTTCCAGAACTATTTTGACTTCTTGCAGGAAAATGGTATTGCTATGGATAGGCATCTCATTTGGTCAGATAATTGCACCGGTCAATTTAAGAATGCCAAAATGTTTTATTGGTTGTGTAGACATGGACCATTTGGACATGAGAGTTGGCTTGTTTTTTCCCCATGTGTTTTCAGTATGATTGGGATCATTGTGAGTCAAGTGAGTGGGTGGATACATGGGTTCAACAATATCTAACTCCTTTATCTTTGACACTCTCTATAAGAAATGATGACATGGACACTTCATTTGATTATGGCCATCTTTCAGATCTTCTGTAGCAAGGAGATTTTTTTGCATTGGTTGCACCATAGGGGAATGATGAGAGGTCAAATTATTGGTTAGCACATTGTGTACGAGGTAAACATAAGCTTGTACAACTGATGATAGATGGTGATGGGTTCACATATCCTACTAGTTCATTTGTTGTTGCAGGAACATGGCTATGAACATACATGATTAGAAAGAATGGAATTCCCACATTTGAAGACTATGAGAAGCACAAAACTATTCTCATGTATTCACACCTTGTTATAGCAAAAAATGTCAAGTTGTCAAAGCATCAAGGAAGACCAAAGACAAAAGAACTTTGGACTATTAGTACTATTGATCATGAAGCACTATTGGAAACTGTGAAGCAAAGAGATGACCCTTCAGGAACACTTGACTAGGTAATAAGTTAACTTAGTGCATTGTTTTCTAAGTTCATTAAGCTTAATTTCAATACATTAATTTCACCTTTCTTAGATTGTATTTTGAGTCAATAAACTTGGTTTTGTATGTGGATTGTAACTTGTGCAAGAGCACCTATGAAGACACCTATGGTCACCATGGATCCAATCAGAGATAGAAAGATAAAATGATCCTTAATGGTTAATTGAGATCTTTTGAAGCCTATAATGGCAATTTGTAACAATCAATTTGGTTTAAAAGTTAAATGTCCTAGAAGTCTTGATAAGGACTTATGAGAAAAATCATGTATAGGTGGCCAATAGTGCCAACAAGGGATCTTACATGTCATTTACTTGTGTCATTTGCATGGTTTGAATTCTTACATGTTTGATTGTTCTTTCTAATGCTTTAAGGATATTATTTTTTATCATTTCAAACAATCTATAGAAGTTAAACCTCAAACATAATAAGCTCCATGAAAAGGGTATTCTAGAGTAAAGAAAAACAAATGTCCTAATACTCAGTCTTTGTTATTGGGTTTTGGGAGGGGTGGCATAATATTAAAAATAATTGAATTTTAGTAGACTGTTGACTGGCTTAATCATGATTAGTTTCACATTTCAAATTTCAAACATACCACTAATAGTCATTGCAACGGAACTAGGTCAAGAAAAGAAGTGTGCATGCTTTCCCATTTGGGTCAAGAAAAGAAGTTTGCATGCTTTCCCATTTGGGTCTTCTCTTGTTTCAGAATGAAAACCTAATTATTTCCATTGCAAAAAAGGACATGTTCCCAAGGACTACTTACTGAATCTGTAAAACATAATTGCTTGCAGGCTGCCCAATGTACCATAATGCATTGTGTGTTTTATGGTCTGCAAGTGACGTGCTTTCTGAGTTTGCACAAGAGAGTAAAAGGGTTAACTTTTTCATTACTAAAAATGGTGTGGACTATAAGTTGGTGGTTCACTTTCATGAAATTGTAAATGCTAGTGACAACCCCGTTCTTCCCATGAAGTCACTGGAATGCTCGCAACCATGCTCGACCCAAGTGACCCCAAGGTGCACTAAGCACAACTCGGCAGCGATCTTTCGAGGCTCATATCTCAGACCTCGTGAGAGGTATCAACAAACCATTAGGGGCTATAGAATCATTATTTTGAGGTCTACAATAACCTCTCTTGGTTTTGGGTGATTCGACTTTGTTTGCATTTGGTAAGGCGATCTCAGTCGATGCCAAAACTTGCAGTGAGGGTCAGTTGAAAGTAGCTCTGAAGTGTTTCTTTCAAACCGTATATCCTAGCATCAAACCACTTGCTCCATCAGCTTTGGTTGGCTAGGTAAACACCTGTGACAACCTCATTCCTCCCACGGAGTCACTGGAATGCTCGCAACTACACTCGTCCCAAGTGACCCCAAGGTGCACTAAGCACGATTATGCAGTGATCTTCTGAGGCTCATATCTTGAACCTCATGAGAGGTATTAAAAAACCATCAAAGGCTATGGGATGATGATTTTGAGGTCTACAATAACCTCTCTCAGTTTTGGGCGATTCGACTTCATTTGCATTTGGCAAGGCGATCTTAGTCAATGCCAAAACTTGCAGTGAGGGTTAGTTGAAAGTAGCTCTGAAGTGTATCTTTCAAACCATCTGTCCTAGCATCAAACTATCTATTCCATCAACTCTGGTTGGCCTGGTAAATGCCAGTGATAACCCTATTCTTCCCATGGAGTCACTGGAATGCCCGCACCATGCTCGACCCAAGTGACCTCAAGGTGCACTAAGCATGATTGGGTAGAAATCTTTTGAGGCTTGTATCTCAGACCTTGTGAGAGGTATCAACAAATCATTAGGGGCTACAAGATCATGATTTTGATATCTACAATAACCTCTCTCAATTTTGGGCAATTCGACTTTGTTTACATTTGGCAAGGCGATCTCAGTCGATGCCAAAACTTGCAGTGAGGGTCAGTTGAAAGTAGCTTAGTAGTGTATCTTTCAAACCATCCATCCTAGCATTGAACTGTCTACTCCATCAGCTCTGGTTGGCTAGGTAAACACCAGTGAAAACCCCATTCTACCCACGGAGTCACTGGAACACTCGCGACCACGCCCAACCCAAGTGACCCCAAGGTGCACTAAGCATGATTAGGCAGCGATCTTTTGAGGCTCGTATCTCAGACCTTGTGAGAGGTATCAAAAAACCATCAGGGGCTACAAGATTGTGTTTTCATGGTCTAAAATAACCTCTCTTAGTTTTGGGTGATTTGACTTAGTTTGACTTTGGCAAGGCGATCTCAATTGATGCCAAAACTTGCAGTGAGGGTTAGTTTAAAGTAGCTCAGCAATGTATCTTTCAAACCATACATCCTGGCATCAAACTGTCTACTCCATCGGCTCTAGTTGGCTGGGGAAATACTAGTGACAACCCCATTCTATCCATGGAGTCACTGGAATGCTCACACCATGCTCGACCCAAGTGACCCCAAGGTGCACTAAGCATGATTGGGCAGCGATCTTCTGAGGCTCGTATCTCAAACCTCATGAGAGGTATCAAAAAACCATTAGGGGCTATGAGATCATGTTTTTGAGGTCTACAATAACCTCTCTTGGTTTTGGGTGATTCGACTTCATTTGCATTTGGCAAGGCGATCTCATTTGATGCCAAAACTTGCAGTGAGGGTCAGTTGAAAGTAGCTCAGTAGTGTATCTTTCAAACTGTCTATCCTAGCATTGAATCATCTACTCCATCAGCTCTATTTGGATAGGTAAATGCTAGTGACAACCCATTCCACCTACGGAGTCATTGGAACGCTCGCGATCACACTCGACCCAAGTGACCCCAAGGTGCACTAAGCACGATTGGGCAGTGATCTTCTGAGGCTCGTATCTCAAACCTCATGAGAGGTATTGACAAACCATTAGGGGCTATGAGATCATATTTTTGAGGTCTATAATAACCTCTCTCGGTTTGGGGTGATTCGACTTCGTTTGCATTTGGCAAGGCGATCTCAGTCGATACCAAAACTTGCAGTGAGGGTTAGTTGAAAGTAGCTCAACAGTGTATCTTTCAAACTGTCTATCCTGACATTGAATCATTTACTCCATTAGCTTTGGTTGGCTAGGTAAATGCCAGTGACAACCTTGTTCTACCCACGGAGTCACTAGAATGCTCACACCATACTCGACCCAAGTGACCCCAAGGTGCACTAAGCACAATTGGGCAGCAATCTTTTGAGGCTCGTATCTCAGACCTCGTGAAAGGTATCAAAAAAATTTCAAGAACTACAAATCATGTTTTTGAGGTCTACAATAAATTCTCTTAGTTTTGGGTTATTTGACTTCGTTTTCATTTGGCAAGGTGAGCTCAGTCGATGCCAAAACTTGTAGTGAGGGTCAGTTGAAAGTAGCTTAGCAGTGTATCTTTCAAATTGTCTGTCCTAGCATCAAACCATCTACTCCATCAGCTCTAGTTGGCTAGGTAAACACTAGTGACAACCCCATTCTTCCCATGGAGTCACTGGAATGCTCGTGACCACGCTCGACCCAAGTGACCCCAAGGTGCACTAAGCACGATTGGGAAATGATCTTTTGAGGCTCATATCTTGGACCTCATGAGAGGTATTAACAAACTATCAGGGGCTACAAGATCATGTTTCCAAGGTCTACAATAACCTCTCTCATTTTTGGGTGATTCGACTTCATTTGCATTTGACAAGGCAATCTCATTCAATGCCAAAACTTACAGTGAGGGTCAGTTGAAACTAGCTTAGTGGTGTATCTTTCAAACCATCTATCCTGGTATTGAACCATCTACTCCATCAGCTCTGGTTGGCTGGGTAAATGCTAGTGACAATCTTGTTCTACCCACGGAGTCATTGGAATGCTCGCGACCACGATAGATTCAAGTGACTCCAAGGTGCACTAAGCACGATTGGGCAGCGATCTTCTAAGGCTCATATCTCAGACCTCCTGAGAGGTATCAACAAACTATTAGGGGCTACAAGATCATGTTTTTGAGGTCTACAATAACCTCTCTTAGTTTTGGGTGATTCGAGTTGGTTTGCATTTGGCAAGGCAATCTCAGTCGATGCCAAAACTTGCAGTGAGGGTCAGTTGAAAGTAGCTTAGCAGTGCATCTTTCAAACCATCCATCCTAGCATTGAACTGTTTGCTCCATCAGCTCTAGTTGGCCAAATAAATGCCAGTGACAGCCATGTTTCACCCACGGAATCACTGGAATGCTCGTGACCATGCTCGACCCAAGTGACCCCAAGGTGCACTAAGCATGATTGGGAAGCAATCTTCCGAGGCTCATATCTCAGACCTCATGAGAGGTATCAACAAACTATTAGGGGCTATGAGATTATGTTTTCAAGGTCTACAATAACATCTCTCAGTTTTTGGTGATTCGACTTCATTTGCATTTGGCAAGGCGATCTCAGTTGATACCAAAACTTGCAGTGAGGGTCAGTTGAAAGTATCTCGGCATTGTATCTTTCAAACCATCTATCCTAGCATCGAACCATCTACTCCATCAACTCCAGTTGGCTGGGTAAATGCCAGTGACAACCCCGTTCCACCCACGAAGTCACTGGAACGCTCGCGACCACGCTTGACCCAAGTGACCTAACAACACAAGTGCTACATTTCTTTGTGGATTTAGTAAACCCCAATATGATAAGTTATATACATAATGAGTATATACACAGTATTGAAACAATGTAGTACTAAGTGGCTTAAGTGGGATTACAAGTTGGGTTAAGGGTCGTGGGATGTGTGATGTAGTAGAGTGGGTATATAGAGTATATAATCAACACTTGTCTTTGTAATGTAGTACATGGAGATATAAAATGTTATGTTAGGTGAAGTTTAATGGTAATCAAGAAATATGGTTCATGGTTTTGCATGCTAGGGTCAGGATGTATATGGAAAAGATATATAGCTGGTCGAGAAATTTGGGATGTTATAAGATGTGCATGCATGGCTTTGAGGACATGGAACATGTACTGTGTATGGTAATGGAGTTGGGTTGTCCAAAGACTAAAAAAGATTGATTTTTTGGGTAGTTGGCAGATGTGGGCTATCACTGGAGCATGCCTTAAATGCAAAATTGTGGTTTTTATACCTGAGTCTAGTTGTGTTCTGATTGAGGAAGTTAACATTTCTAGAGGTGGTTTGTAAATCTGAATAGACTGACTATCCCTTTGGGTGGGAGGTATAATGGTATGAAACATAAGAACATAGGAAATCTATAGAAGTTAAACCTCAAACATAATAAGCTCCATGAATAGGGTATTCTAGAGTAAAGAAAAACAAATGTAACTTCAACAAATGTAAACTCAAACACTAATTTAATTAAAATTATAATTGAATAAAAATATATGTACCTTGCCTCTCGGACGCCTACCATGATCAGGTGTCCTAGCATAAGTCTTTGGTAGCAAATGGACCATGCCAACAATACCAAATCTGACCTATAAATATATATTTGCAATAA
The DNA here is from genome assembly GCA_027943335.1 of Chamaecyparis obtusa. Classification (NCBI taxonomy): domain Eukaryota; kingdom Viridiplantae; phylum Streptophyta; class Pinopsida; order Cupressales; family Cupressaceae; genus Chamaecyparis; species Chamaecyparis obtusa. The sequence continues at coordinate 607,328 of BSBK01007833.1, read as the reverse complement.
TGAGATTGTAGAAACTGATAAAATATCAGATTCAACTCCAAGATCTAGCTACATGCAATAAACCTATTACAAAGAATGAAGCTAAAAACTAGAAAAACCAAAACCCTCTTGTGCTCAAAAATGTGTTAAGAGAGAATGAAAGAAATAATTACAAAAGTGGCTTATAAAGACAGAAACCCTAAATCCCAAAAAGCTAGGTTGTGCAATAATAATTAATAGAAATATTAATTATTATGCACCTAAAAGGAGTAAGCTTAAGTGAAATAGAATAATAGAAGACTTAATTAATTAAACCAAAATGATTTAATTATAAATTCAAATATATCTATTACTCTAACACCCCCCCTTAAGCGTACCTCAGGAGGAAACTAACCTAGCACAGCTATGAAAGAAGGAAATGGGTCCCAGCAACAAGGCCTGATCAGGTACCCAGAACAAGGAAATCTCTATAAACTAGAGTAAAGGAGAAAACCCAGTGGGAAAAACCCCTCTCCAAAAAGAGATGTAAAAGAAAGAAAAGACAAAAAGAATGACTTCAAGAGACTCTCTCAAAGCCATAAGTACACTGTGTGCTGCTAACCCCCCCCGTGAGAGAGGGTCGAGGCTCCAAAGCCCCCCTAGAAAGAAAGAACCCCTGGATCAATGAACAAACCACTGTGACTCCAATGCAGAGGAGTGAAAGTCAGTGGACACTGAAGAGGTAACCTCGAAAGATGAGGTGTCACTAGAAAGCCAAGTTGATGCTCAAAGGAGTAGACACGAGGATCCTGAAAGGGAATCCCCAATGTAGGTGGTAAGACAGGTGTGTTGACACTATCATCAAAGAGGAGATGAATGTCCTCTGTAGAATCTGCACTAATTGCACCTGGTAGCTCAATGAATGGAGCTGGAGGATTAGGCAGTGCTGAAGAAGAAACCTGCTGAATAGAATAGAACTCAACAGGATGGGGCATGGCAGTCACAACAGTCATCTTAGGAACCACACAAAGGTTCAAGCGACCTAACTATACCACATGATGCTCTCTCAAAGGAGGAGAGTCATGCTCTGGCAAAGGTGGACCAAAGTGTGAAAAGGAGTAGAGATGGGTGGAATGATCAACTGTCCCTGCAGCAACAATACCTCCTGTCATACTATCTCGGATGAAAACTGAATTTGGAGTGAACTCAACTGTCTTCCCTGACCCACTATGAGTAATCTAATAAATCAACAGAAGGTTTGGAGACAGAGATGGAACATACAACACATCATTGAATGTGCCATCCTGAATGCATACAGTGCCTTTCCCACAGACTGTCATAACAATGTTATTCCCAATGATAATATGGGGAATAGGAGAATCTTCAAAAGAAGAGAAGATCTCTTGAGAAGATGCCATATGGTGAGAAACACCTGAATCTAGTATCCAAGGGACCTGTGAACGGGATACAATAGAAGCCTGTAATGCATGACCCTTTCCAAGATCCTGTCCAGCTGTAGAATAGATAGAGGAAGACTGATAAGCAGACCCCTGTGAGCCAGAAGAGGATGGAGAGGAAAGATAGCTCTTTTGAAGAAGAGCTTGCAAATTCGCTATCTGTTTCTCGTAACCATCAAACTTCTTCTGATAGCAAAGTGACTCATCATGTGTTCCCTTCTGACAATAGGAACATGTGGGGCTCTCAGTCTTCTGTTTCTCCTTCTTAGAAGAAGATGGTGGGCCAGTAGAGTGCTGAGAGGAAGAATCAGATATCAGCTTCGGCTTCTGCTTCTATGAATCCTAAGGTGTCTTGGCAAGCAATGCATGTGACTATGAACCTGCAAGAGAATCCATCTGAATGATCTTGGATTGCTCATGAGTCAACCTGTCACAGAAAGTCTCAAAAGAGGGCATAACATGTCTGGTACCCAAAGCATCCATGGTGGAGTAGAAAGTGGAAGAAAAGATCTGATACCATCCTCGCAACTTTGAGAGCATCAGATAGATACACTCATCATCTATTTTGATTTTCCCACATCACTGCAAAACTGTACGCAGAGACTTGAACTTCATCAAGAAGTCCTCTATAGTGGGGAAATCAGAAGGAGTCAAAGATGTCAACTCTGCATCAAGCTGAAGCTTCCAGAATTCATTCACTGTGCCAAAAAAGGTTGAAAACTTGCCCCAAATAATCCTCGGAGTGGTCAAACCTTCCAAGTGAAACAGGAGACTGTCGGAGATGTTTAGTGCAATCAAACCCATGGCTTCATCCATTTTGTTTCTGTGCTAAAGAATCTCAAAAGGATGTTGCATCATAGGTTGGTGTTCATCTAGACATGACCATAAACCTCGTGACATGAGGAGTCTAGTCATCTGAGCTTTCCATGTATGATAGTTGTGTAGGGTCAAACCCGCAATTGAAGGGTTTGACATTGAGAGAAGAAGACATAAGTAGAAGGGTCTCTCTGAAATTGAAAGTACAGAAAGAAAGATGCACCCCCCCACCAAATATCAATCAAACCCCCGTACACCCCAAATATATGAGAAAACACAAAGAACAAGTACAAAACTTGATGTCCAAGTGCTGAGAGGATGAAAATGAAGCCTCAAATTTGACACCAAAAAAGGGGAGCATAAATGGTCAAATCAGAAAATTAAACTAGCACCATCATGTCTGGCTCGGAAAGACCTTTCCGAAGATATATCATAAGTCAATTTTTGAGTCCGTATGAGCCCTGTAGAAGCAAAAATGCCTAAGTACCCCCAAAATGCAAGCTCTCTGGAAAAAACCAGTGATGGCAAAAAAATTGACGGCCGCTTGACCATCATGGGACCATCGTTGACATCATCACCGGAAAAAACATTATTGCCGAAAAAATTTAAAAATTGACTGGAAAAATTTTCCAGTGCCGGCAAAAAGGGGTCGGCAAGTGACGTCACCTGCTGCAGGCGAGTGGTGGCCAGGCAGCCGGGCGGGGCGGCGACATCGGTTGTGGGCCAGGTGGTGGCGGGGCGGGCTACGGGAGGAGCTGGGGCGACTGCCGAGCCGGGAGACAGCGGGGCGGGCCATGGGTGGCATGGTGGCGCTCCAAGTGGTGGGTGGCATGCTGGCTGAGCACGAGTGGTGCATCATAAAAACAAGAAAAATGCCCCTTTTTTAAATTTTTTTCTCAAAAAATGTGTCTATACGGCCCTAATAGGGCTATTTTTTTCTCTCAGATGCCCCGAAGGCCAAATAGGTTAAATTTTATATGGAAATAGGGGTTTTTGGGCCTTCTGGACACAACCATGAGGTTGGTTTTTGCCCAAAGTGCTCCAAAAAAAAGTAGCCCCTAGATCTAATAAAAAACAACTAAAAAACCCTAAAAAGATTGGGCTAGATCCACAGCTTCAGTAAACTTCAAACAAGCTACAATAACGTGGCTCTGATACCATGTAGAAACTAATAAAATATCAGATTCAACTCCAAGATCTAGCTGCATGCAATAAACCTGTTACAGATAATGAAGCTAAAAACTGGAAAAAGCAAAACCCTCTTGTGCTAAAAAATGTTAGAGCTCAAAAATGTGTTAAGAGAGAATGAAAGAAATAATTACAAAAGCGGCTTATAAGGACAGAAACCCTAAAGCCCAAAAAGCTAGGTTGTGCAATAATAATTAATAGAAATATTAATTATTATGCATCTAAAAGGAGTAAGCTTAAGTGAAATAGAATAATAGAAGACTTAATTAATTAAACCAAAATGATTTAATTATAAAGTCAAATATGTCTATTACTCTAACAGAGATTAGTGGAGTGGTGCAACATAGAGTAATAAATCTAAAAAATAGGATGATAGCATAATAAAATTACAAATTGATTGAACTAAAATTAAAACTTACATCCACTGATCCCTCCTCTAGAATAGTGGGCTGGGTCAACAAAGATATGAAAGATTCTCGTGGGCCCTCCCTCACACTGGAAGTAACCTCTGAGAGTAAAAATATTGTCAATTATATATAAATGTACTTCATCATAACAAACTTGGTTAAAAAATACAAATAACAATATGTAAAAGTCTACGTACAATCGGGCTATCACTCCGAATCAAGATGCCTGTCAACCTAGGCTCCCGAACCCGTGTTGGGACATCATCAAGAGCCACACCCTATAAGATAAAGTGCAAGTAAAATATTTATTACTGCACACAAGTGGCATCCATATGCATGCATAATTAATCTTAAACAATTAATTACCTTTCCTTTGTCGACACCTGAAGAAGGAACCCCCTCGTGCCCCCCGCTGACATCAGCTATAGCTTGCAAGAGTACAATAAGATGACAATATATTAGTAAATGTATGAAATTTATTGCTCTAATTGATAGAGATTTAAGCATGTGCACCAAATGATATTAAAAAAACTAATGGGTACATAATTTATAATATACCGTATAGGCATCAAGGCCAAATGAAATGACCGAAAGTGTGGAGTTATCCACCTATCTCAACTCCTCCTCTGTCATCGACTGAACATAAATGGAAAAAATATATAAACATAAGTGCATGTAATCATTAAAACTAATCTAAATAAATAAACTATTTTTAAATTAAATAAGTCATGTGACAAATTTATTTATAATGTTTACTCTTACCGTATCAACAAGAGTCCATGGCTCTATGTACACCTCCTGAGAACTCTCATGAGATGTAGATGCTCCATGAGGTGCTGCAACCTCTACAGCTGCATCTCCTATATCCTCTCCATCAATAACACACTTATATGTATCAGCATCAGTAAGCGGTCCAAGGCACATATTCTTCCATATAATGAAAATATGGGGCTCGCATACATGTGAACTCTTGTGAGATGTCGATGTGCTAGCATCATCCACACCAAGAGGCAACACTAACCTAGTCTGCATGATCAACTAAACACTTAGCAAATGAATGGCCCTAATACCCTGTGAGGTAGCCTTTGCAATGATATCGGGATGTTGCACTAGAGGGGGTGCGACATCAGTGGGGATGATGAAGGTAGTGGCCTTTTTGCATTGGGTAAATGGCCTAGTCTGAGGAGCTCCTCTGCCTATGCCCATGTTGGGCCTCATGCTAAAATAATTAACATTGTGACCAAGCAAAGACTCAGCATACAATTTTTTTATGAAATAGAAAGGGAGCTCCAAATTGCTATGGGGTGGTTTATCAAAAACCATCTACCAACGATCCCAAAAGTGTGTGCGCATTGCTTCATTTGTGCACCATTTTATTGATAATTTGGGCTTTTGGGGGTCAACTTTTAATTTGGTTTTAAGATTAACAAAAAGGGAGGCTATATCTTCATTATTATATTAAGGGCCGCAACCCCATCATGGTCAAGCCCGTCATCAAATTGGGCGTGCATATCATCACGCTAATGAAGAGTAGCATTAGGTTGCTACGTAAGGGTGTCAATGTTTTTAGCAATGGTATTTAGGGTGTCAAGCATAGGAGCTAATGTTGGTATATTTTGATATGTGTTTCTGAAGCCCCCAATAGTGTTCAAGTTCTCTTGTATCAAATCCTCTAAAGATTGAGAGTTTTGAAGTGGTTCTGGATTGTTTTTGGGATCGTTATTTGGTGGGGGAGGGTTATTATCTTCATTGTTATCAGCCATGCTTGATTAAATAATAAAAAAATATAAATTTCAAATTGATTTCATATATTATTAAAAAAATCTATACTGCATTTAACATGAAAATGAAAGAAATTAATCAAGATATAGCAAGAATTTACTTACTGGATCAATTGCGGAGTCAAATTTGTTGTTGGCCCAATCAGATACCCAAAAATATCATGTATATGATATTTGGGGCTATTTTCCAAACCCAAAACATGAGGAGAAACGAGGAAAATGGCTCGCGTGTTTTGATTTATGCCACAGGTTTCAGGTACCCGATATTTTTGGGTACCCAAAAAAATTAGGTACCCGATAAGGCTTCTACTTTGGTGTCAGGTTTTCCTAGGTGTACTGACACCCAAGCCTAATAAAAAGTCAACATACATTTTCATGTGCTTTTGGATGACTGAAAAGTGGATTTTTTAACATCGCCACTTTTTGGCCCCTCATGATCTTGCACATACCCATAAAGTATAGTCAATTTAATCTAGAGATATCAAGTAGGTCCTAACACATGAAATATGTATACATATTATACTTTTTAGAACAATTCAAGTGGTTTAGACCTTTCATGGAGAACATGTAATATTCTCTCATGATCCTCACTATCTAGTCTCCACTTACAATGTCCACATTGAGATTTAACTGTACAGAGATAAATGGTGGTGGCAACTACTAGGTGACTATATTGAAACACCTTATTTTTTGGTTGGTAATCAACAAAGTGAATACCATGTTGAATTACTTTGATTTTCTTGAAATATGTTCCCTCTAAAACAACTGAACCTGCAGGTCACAAATTTTAACAATATAAATTTAAACAAACTAAATTTGAAATTTGTTAAAAGGTTGAAATTTAAAATTTACAAATTGAGTTCAATATATTGATGTAAAGAATGTACAAACCTATGGGGAACAACATTCCATCACTTTCTTCAGGTTCAAGTAACTTCATCCTTTCTGCAGTACAATGTAGTGAATAATAACCAACTCCTACATTTCCACGCTCAGCAATCACTGCAAAGACATCTCCTGCACAACAAATTTATATATACATGTGAGATCTTAAAATTTACTTAGTTCAATCTATAGATCTATCTATCTATCTATCTATACATGCAGCTCAATGGACCATATAATGTGAAATATATATACTTGTAATCAGTAGAAATCAAAGGGACATCATCAAAGTTTTCATCTTCATCTCTATCAAATGTATCAGTAACAACTAGTGGCACTAGATTCCATGCACCTACATATCCACGGTCTTGATTGATGCATTCCTCATAATTGTCAGCAATGCAGTGACAACAAAAGCATGAATAGTCCCTAGTGTTCAATGTCCAATTGTGACAATTCATACTCATAACTAAATGTAAAGATCGCGTCTTTTCTATCCTATTGCAAACATGCATAATTTTTCTATCCACACCTAAACAAATGCATATATAATACATTCTATAAATATAATTTGAATAAAGAATACATTAAAAATTTAAACACTTGAATAATTTAAAAATGTGTGCATACCTTTTCTCTCCCAAAATTTTCTGTGTCGCACCGCTTGAGTCAATCATGATGACGTGTCATTCTCATTTGGTGTGAAATGTGTCTTGCACCATTCAACATCATGTGCATTTTTTTATATGAACTCCCTTATAATTTATTTGATACTTTCGTAGAGTACGTTTGATGCAAGCTCCAGCACCATCATGTTCACCTTTTCCATGTCCACTCTCAAAGAAACTCCAGACATGTGGTATGTTTTCATTACGATGATATCTACATAGTGCATAAAATGGTCTCGATGATTTGAATTGTGTAGCACATCCATCTGACCAAACATAATGTTTATCAATTTTTATACCTCTTTCTTTCAAATTTGCAAAAAACATCTTGAAGCAGTGTTCTACATAATGAATGTCATGCTCTCTATCATCACTTATAAAAAATGATAATCCTTCTTGATGACCCATGCTTCAAATGTGCTCTGAATACCATCCAAATCTAATTGTACGTGTCGATAACACACATGTACCATAATAGTAATTTTCTTTGAAAAATAGTATTCCAATTAAATTTCCTTTTAATGAACAAAGGAATAATTTTCTGCAAAATCAACAACTGATACAATAGTTCCAAGTGGGAAATTGTCTCTTAGTGTTTGGAATTGTTGTTCTTGCCACTTCACAAAAAAAGCATGATGAATGTAGGGTTGAATCAATTTTTTAAATTTGTCCATAAATGCTCCAACATTTATCTCCTCTTCAACATATTATAACCTTTTGGATTCTTTCCCAAATTTTCTTTCATCCTTTACATATTTGTAACTCTTGCAATTTACCATCTTTGTTACATCAATATTTTCATTTTTCAAAGGAAAAAGAGACAAATCAACACATGTTTGACATATTCCTTTTATGAAATTTATTTGTCCAACTACATCATCTCTTTTTTCACATAAAATTGATTAGATGAACTCATTTCGTCTAGTAGGAGGAGCATTTTCAAAACCATAAGTGTCTTCTACAAACTTTCAAAAAGCATGATAGTGGAGATCAAATTCAATATGATAATGACAACAACAAGTTTCAAACACTTTGTTTGTCATCATATAATATGGCTTCAATCTTTCAAACAATGTTTGCCCAATCTTTATATTAGGATTTAAACTACAAAATGACACATACATTTCATGTTGTGTTGTGTCCAACCAATGTTTCATATGATATTCATATTGATTAGCTGAAATTCTATGTTTGATAACATCTCTACTATTTGATGAAGGACGTGTATTATCATTCCAAAATAATGTGACCAAATTCTTGATTCCTCCATCAATCCTATTAGAATGAGGAGCTCTACACATGATTGCCCAGTTGCCTTCCAAGGTGCTATCATCCAAAAGTTTTCTCCTATTAACATATCGTGATATTTTTTTCCTACTAAAACCAATCCGAGATGAAACTGAAGATATCTATTTTTTTCTGAGCATAGTGTTACTTACAATGGATGTCAACATAACTTTTCTTGTAATGGTCTTATCTTTAGTTCGAGATCACTTCCTTACCTGGTTCAAACCTTTCCTAAGTTTTTTAATCATGTCAGTTTGCATTTCAACAACTTTTCTCTTCTTTGATGTTGTGTCTATACCCTATCATTTTAATGCCCCTTCCAACTTTTTGTTTATAAGTACAACTAGAAGCAATTGGGCTTGTTCAAGTGTTTCAAAATTATCAAATTTAGCCAAAATTTCTCTTTCTATCATATTCATTGTTCTCTTCTTAGCAAGAATTAAGGGTTGAACATTAGCAAGCAATCTCAAATTCTCCACATCCATTGTAAGTAAATGATCTAATTTTTCTATAATTAATATTTCTCTTAACAGTTTGAGCTAAATTTAAAAGTTCATCCATACCAGTAGGAGCCTGTGATTATGACCCTTCTCCAACATCAATTGCTTGAGCTTCTGTAGGGAGTGATCCTGATCCTTCTTCAATGTACAATTCTTCAACTTGACTTGACCCTCCTACTTCAGCTTGTCCTTCACCTTCTTTAGTTTTATGATAATATGTCAATGCAGCTTCATGATTTATTTGTTCAATACTAGGTGACCTTTTTCTAGCAGATTTACTTTGTCTTCCCTTCTTGTTCCAAATTTCTTCTCTCCAAAAAATGTCTTCCACAAGATCACCAATAAAAATTCTCTTCTTTAAAAAATACTTTGATCTAATATTTCTCCTCTCCAAAATTATGCCTTTGAAAAAAATAGAAATAACAGTCCTCCTCCAAAAAATGCCTTTATAAAAATTGATCATTAATAGAAAAAGTGAATTAATTTATTATGATTCGGTGGAAAATAGAAAGAAAATGCTTTAGTTTTATACCATTCTAAATTTTTTTACAAAACAAATTCATAACTAGCTGATCTAGTTCACTCGAAGTAGGCTGGGAAAAATTCTGGTAGAGTGTTTGTCCCCTAGAATTTTCACATGAGGGTCTTTGAGTGAAGACCCTTCACATGAAGCCCCTTAGGTATCTTTGAGCGAAGGGGGTCTTCGCTCGAAGACCCCTAAATTAAAAATTTTCCCTCAGAAAAAAAGTAAACTACAAAAAAAATGGTCTTTCAAGGCCTGGGACAAGGACCAAACAAGATGGTTTTGTCAAACATACGATGTCAAATGATGCTATTCGGAACAAGCTTTCTAATGAATATAATTTTAATACATATTGAGTTCACTATCACTTTTAAATATTACTTTAACTAAACATAGGTTGTTTGGTCATTCAACAACCTATCTCTTTAAGACTTCGGGAAAAATAGTAAATTACAAAAAAAATTATGAAAAATATGTAGGAAAAGAGTATTTGGGTTACCTTTTTATAAAAACATTTAAAAAATAATTTCGATATACACAGATCAAGTTAGAGCGATCTAAGTGACCTTATGTCTAAATTACAGTTACTATCACTTTAGAACTTAATAAACTATGAAATATTGCCCCAAAATGAATGAAACCAATTGCATCCTTTAGATATTGAAGTTACAAATATAATCTCAAAAGAATTACATCGTTATCATATTTAAAAAAAAAGTTATGCTGATTCAAGTGACAGTAACTCCTTAAAAACATAGTTTTTTCACACAAACCACTCTTCGAAGGAGAAGAAAAAATGAATTTAAATGATTTTTTTAAAAAAAATATATATTTAGAAACTAGAAACAAAATTTTAAAAGACTCTAGTTTACATCATCTTCAAATTCCTAATATTTTTGCAGCAACAGGTGTTCAAAAGTGAAGTTTTTTCTCAGAATGTTGATCTTTGTGTCAAAGTTGGCCAAAAAGTGGGACACACTATTGTGGGACCACCTTGGGATGAAAAATATTGTATATTGAACTATGATTGGTATTTTCCTTCAAGATATTTTAGTCTTATCAACTATTTGTAATCTCTCAAGTTAGAATGCCTTCAGGACAAATCAAGAAGCATACACAATTTCATTCAAGGGAAAGAAGACTTGATACTTGCAGTTACAAAAATGAATTGAAGATGGACATCAAATTTAGAGGGAGTCTAACAATCTATTAGATGCAACCTTGGCTGAGGAGGTCAGAGGATTGCTATCACATTCAAAAGAAGTCTGATATTTCATCTAAAGAAACCTTGGATGAGAAGGTCAAGAGGTTGATGCATGTACTTGGATCTTCAGATGGAAGCCACATTATCATGAATGTTTGGTGTTGCCAAGCCTGGGGATAAATCCATAGTTTATTACATTCATTCATGTTACTATGGAATCAGAAAAGTACATTTGTGTACGAGAAAATACTCCTATGAATAATGTTGTGATCAAAATTTTAAACATGGTGTAAATGATCATGTAGAAGATATTGAGAGTCTCTTGGAGCAAGACATTTTTATGATGAAAGGCTATATATGCTTTCATAATAGAGGACGTTTCTAGAGAATCTTCTAAATTGATCTTTGAGGATTTTGATCATAGAGATTCAGAGGGAGTAGACCATAGAGAGATGGTTTCTTTAGTATTTAGACAAGGTACATTATCATTGAAGAATGAATGACTGATATTCTCACCAAGCCTCTTGCCAAAGTAAAGTTTGTACATTCTATGTCTAGCTTAGAGTTATAGAGAATGAAGCCCTTGCTAAGAGGGAGTCTTAGAATCAATGATTTCTTGAAATGTACTTTATTGAATTCTTCTTTGTGAGAGAAGTTTAAAGTGAAAGCCTTGTTCCATCCTCTAGGAGTAGCCATGGTAGATCTACCCCCTAATATGGGTCTTGGTAGTTGTCATGTGTGTGACTTCATGACTTTATGGCCCCCACCCTGTGTACATTATTGAAAGGTGACTATCTTTCTAATAATGAAATCTTGTATCTAACATTGTAAGGTGATGACTTTACAATGATTAGTTCACTATCATGATGAATATCATGTGACTTGATATTTATGGACATGTCATGATAGTTAGTATCTCTTGGACATATTGATAGATATCATGAGACTTAATATATGTTGAAGATAATTATTCTCCTTATGAGATAATCATGGTGGATATTATGAGATGTTATTTCTATGGATATGTCATGATTAGTTATGGTAGACATCATGAGATGTGATGTCAGTGCACATACCATAACTAGGATATAAGAAGAATATAATGTGACTTGATATTTTATATATCCATTGATATCATGAGTTAGGTGATATCTCCATTGATTTATACTTAGTTATCTTCCCTAGCTAAGAGGGAATGTTGATACATAGTAGCTTCAATAAGATACATAGATGATTACTTGTATTGATTGTTTATGTGCATATGTGCATGTATGTCAATTCATTATATGAACTGACATACACACAGAAACATAGTTCTTGAGATAAATAAGAACCATTTGTTGAAAATAAAGTAATCCTCCTTACACTTAATCGAAACTCTAAGTATACTAAAATTTGAATGTGCACATTCATTTTCTCTTAGTAACAAATTGAGTAATGATATGATATTCATCCATAGAATTGATCAAGGATTGAATATAATAATTTTGATACATGAATTGGATCAAGTATATCATCCATTCTTCTTCTATACAGATCGGTGATTTGAGCATATAATAATATTGGTTAAAGTTAATTAACCCGATTTGGGTTATAGTTATGTTTTGATTAGTTAATAATGAGCCATGCAATGAACGGACATGGCTCCACATCATGGAGACATGTCCTTTCATGGCATGTATGTTTGATGTAATACTTATACCAATTTCTCATAGCCAAGAGAGATATCAAAATCAATAAATATTCTCTACATAGAAGTTTGACACTTGCAGATTTGAAGACAAAACAAATTCACAAATTTGTATTTATATTTTATACATTTCCCAATACAAATTCCTTCAAGATTATAGCCTACAATAAAGGAAGAAATTAGTGCATTCAAATTTGATATTTTCTATATTTCTAGTAGTTTGATTAGAAACTTAATTTACATTTACAATTTAGCATCACAACTTGCATCTACAAAATTAGGAGAATCACAGATTATTCCCTTTAACTTCACCTAAAGAAACACTAGGTGCACCACATGCAAATCAGTTGATAGATCAAGAGAACAAAATAAATCTCTTGTACCACATGCGACATCACAAAGTAATGGTTTTAATTTTAAAAACTCATTTTCTTTTTCCCAATAGCTTGAGGTTTCCTTGCATATCTTTATTCTTCTTCTTAATTAAACAATTTTAAATTTTACTTTACTTCTCCATTTTCTTTAATTTTCTTTCAAGAATATCATTTTCACATTAATTTTCATAAATATGGTTTATAGATATTGCTTTATAAATTCTATCAATTTTGAATTAGACTTTTTAATTTTTAGCTATAAAAACATCATTCTCAAACATTAAACTTGTATTTTTTTCTTTACTTTTTACTGATGTCCCCATTGAACAAACAATTTAGACTCACCTTGCTTTGATTGTGATTCTTCCACCTTCACCCTTTGTTCCTTAATCTTTTCAAATTTGTCTCGTTGGCTTTAAAAATGACTATAAATTTCCTAACTTTCGATTATGACAACCATCAATTCTTTGCAGCTTGCAAAACTGATCCAATCTCATTTCTTTACAATAGCTCTTTTGAATCTATGGTCAAATTTAATTGGTTGGCAGCGACTTTAACATAATATTTTGCATATTCTTTACCTTTGGTGGTTGTAGTCCAAATCATCACCCACTTAAATGTTGGGGTTGTCTTCTCCAATAGTTATGAACTATATTTTGATAGCAAATCTCTTTAGACTCCTCAAAAATAGTTGGATATCATTTATCTTGTTAATTTAATGGTGTCCAACTTTCCAAATTGGCAAATTCTTCCACTATTATTGTTTCTCTTCCAGTCTAGCCACAATTTCTCCTTCGCAAACATTTCAACACTATTGCAATATGTAACCATGTGCTACAACAATATGGGAAACCCTTGCTACACCTTTAAAAAAAAAACTTAACATGCCTCCTTATTGGCTTGATCTCCCTCTCTACATTTGCAATGACTGAACTTCTAAGGATCTATTCATAATAACACTAGGAATCTCCTTGTCATGAAAGTCATCCAAACTATTTTTTTATTGGCAAATTAATATTTCTTTGAACAAAGACTTTGCCTAACTCTAGCAATCAAACAAGTCCTTGGCATATTTTTCTTTTGTTTATCTTCAATGAATTCACTCTAGCTGTGATTTCCTTGACTGAGTTAATGCATTCAAATATGTAGTCTTTCCTTTTAATTATAATTTTTCATAAAGTGATCTTTGTTCCTTCCTTCCTACGATGGACGCCTCAAGATCAAATCTTGTGATCATGTTTCTTGGAGGTTGCAACCCCAAAAATAAACTCACAATTCCTTCCTTTCATTAGTGATCTTTGTTCAATTTTTGCACTTTAATATTATTTCATTTTGATCTAAACTATTAACATTTATCAACCTCTTCAAACAGGGGGCTCCAAATCTTTGCACAATCTTCTGCCTTAACTCTCTCACAATCTTACTTTTGTATCACTGTGAACTGCAATATTCTTCTCTTCACATATAATTAGCCTTTGTAACAACCTTCCATTTGATCCTCCAAATCCTATCAAACTTGCAATGATTTATGATAATATTGGCAATGATCTCTTTTCTATAGCTTAACTCACTCTCTATTCAAATTTCTTCTGCAACATCTTTTTTTGAAACACTCAATCTTCTCTTTTTTTTATTCTACCACAATTACAGAGTAGTGAGAAACTATTTTATAATTACATGGAAAGTCCTTAATTGATGCTATTCAAACTATGGTTAAACTCACTAGTACAAAAACAACAATATATGACTAGATAATCTACTAAAAATTGTAGATAAATGACTAAACTTAGTCATGTGACCATTAGTAGTTTATTGCAAGTCATTTATCTCGCGACCAAATTTATGAACTAAACTTAGTCACGTGACCGTTAGTAGTTTATTACAGGTCATTTATCTCGCGACCAAATTTATGACTAAACTATTTTAGTCATTGATTTGGTCATTGCTTTAGTCATATATGTAGTCATTAATTTAGTCATATATTTAGTTATTAATTTAGTCATATATTTAGTCATTAATTTAGTCATATATTTAGTTATTAATTTAGTCATTAATTTAGTCATATATTTAGTAATTAATTTAGTCGTATTAGGGCACAATGGAATCAAACCACCATCCTCTTGCTTGTAAATCAAGTGCTCTTCCATTTAACTAGTACCCTTTAAATTGTGGCATGATACAAAATGTAAATAATTTGGTGAACTACAACATTTTAACATGTGATGTTCCAACAACATTTTAGAGATCTCAAATGATTGACTTTGTTTTTCTTTTCTTCACCTTACCCTTTTCATGAATATGTTCCCATTGGAGGAAAACAAAAAAATGATAACCCAAATAATTTTTTTTTTATAGGTAACCTTGCATTAATCAAACCAGCTTTTGTCTCCCTTGCAAGAAAACTTAAGACATAAAAAAACTCTTAAAACTATTTTATAATTCACAGTACAACCGTTGTGCAATGAACATTCAAAATCCTAGCTCATAAAATGCTTTCTAACATGCCATCATTTTGTTTAAATGAGAGAAGATAGATAATCTTTCTCCATCAACTTCATAAATAGATTTAAATATTAACAATCTGTCATAATAATTCAACATTAATGGCAATGGCAGTGTGAATAGAAGTAGTAGTGAAAACGAAAAGAAAAAGAAGAAGGATGATGAGAACATTCATTCCCCTTTGGTTGCATATTCGTCTATGCAAAGGCTTCTCACGTTTTCCCCTCCATTTCTTATTTTCTTATGGTATACCATGGTTCACAAGGATGGATCAGTAGCAAAATTTTGGGACTTCTACAAGAAAAATGGATTTCAAGGTTTTTTGAGGATTTGGCCAAAGCCAACACTTGTAGCATGGAAACTTATTGCATCATATGCAGGTTTGGAAACTTGTAGCCATGTTCTCTCGAAGGAAATGTTCTAATTTACAAGTCAAATGGAGTGATTGCTTATGTAGTCATATTGGTAACTTATATCACTATTTGGTGGCTAGGATTATTCAATCCTACCATTGTCTATGATCACTTGGGGGAGATATTTTTTCACTTATCATAAGCAGTTTTATATTTTGTATCCTTCTTTATATTAAAGGACATGTTGCACCATCTTTAACTGATTTAGGCTCTTAAGGGAATGTTATTATTGATTTCTAATGGGGAATGGAGCTGTATCCTTGAATTGTTAAAAGCTTTGACATCAAAGCATTTATAAATTATCAGTTTGGAATGATGGCTTGGGCAGTTCTTGTTGTAACATATTGCATAAAATAGTATGAAGAGTATGACAAAATAACTGATTCTATGTTAGTCAATAGCATATTGATGTTGGTATACATGTAACAAAGTTCTTTTGGTGGGAGTCTGGGTATTGGAGTACCATGGATATCACTCGTGACCGAGCTGGATTTTACATTTGTTGGGGTTGTTTGGTCTGGGTTCCATCTGTTTATACATCTCCAACAATGTATCTTGTACATTATCTCATCAATTTGGGTATTCAACTATCTCTTGCCATACTTATGCTGGCATTGTATGCATATTCATCAACTATGAATTTGATAGGCAAAGGAAGCTACTTCACAGAACAAATGGTATTCAACTATCTATAGCCATATTTATGCTGGCATTGTATGCATATTCATCAATTATGAATTTTATTGGTATAATATAAAATTGAGTTTTAATTAATTTGAAGTTTCTATTTTTTAAGTTTTTATTGGGGTGAAACAAAAATTTAATAATTATTTCATATAAATAGAGTATGGTTTATTATTGTTATTTAACTATTGAATGTTTAAAAGTTTTTTGAATTTTAATTGATTTTCTTTGACATTTAAAAAAAAAAAAAAGTGTCATGTCTAATTTGTGTCACATTATATAGATAAGATGATATTAGCTATTTCTATTATTTTTAATATATATTTTTTAAATTTATATTTAATATAATAATATAATTAAATTGCTATTATAATTTCAATTGTGTACTTCTAAAAAATATTTTGTACTTAAAAAACCTACATAATTAATATTATAATTAGTTATAAATAAAACTAATTTACTATTCAAATTAGTTATAATTTATATTTTATAATTGTTTACAAAATAAATAAAAAATATTATTATAATTATAATTATAAAAATAAATTATAATAATTTTATATTATCTATAATTAAAAAATTACTTTACATATAAATTAAAATTAATTATAAAACTAAAGGCACTTGTTTAATTTTTGTTATATCTTATCCCTTGAGGCTTTACCTAACACAAGACTCTGCAAGCACCAAACTGTCTCATTTACTATAATTATTAATTAATTAAAAAATATTATATTCATTGTATTTCAAATTTTAATTAATCAATTATTATAATAAATGGTACTTATTGGGTATTGTGTAGATGTTGTCCCCCATTAGCACTTCATATAAAATTACCAAATTGTCACAATTTGTTACTCTAATGTCCATTAAATTATTATAAGACTCTTGAATAAGATGAATTACACTACTACATTGAAAATAATCCAATTAAAAACTTAAAAAGTAAACTTCATAAATTTGAAAAATAAAGTAAGAATATATTAATATAAAATCAAACTATTGAAAGTATTTACAAAATGACATTGCATCATAGAGTGCTAAGCCTACAAAGATTTTGAGAAAAATTACATTGATACTTTCTCGATTACATTGATACATACAATTGAATCCAAAAATTAATATTGATACTCTAAAAGTAAACACCTTGAGAAATTTGTTTGAAGAAGAAAAGATTACAAAGGTAGTTGATTTCCTAACTAAGTTCCACAGCAAAAAATAATCCAAGTTGCAGAGAAAGAGATCTAGTTGGTAGGAGCCTACTAGGTTTTGGTTTTCACTTGCTTCTTTTGTTGGCTTGCTATCTGGTGGGTCCTATAAAGTATTTGGCCTCATAGACATTATTAAAAACTTTTATTCATTCATTCATTTAAGAAATAAAAAATTATATAAGATCAGAATGAATCCACTAAGAATCAAATCTTATTAAGTACAAAGGCTTCCGGACAGTACATCCATGAGACACCTTTGTTACGAAGGTTGAGGATCTATCCATCTGTGTACCTCGAGTTCATTCCCATGATCTAGGCTACAGTACTCTCCCTCAATGGAGGAGAAGAGACAGCTTTAGAAGAGTTGTCTTTTCAGAAAAGGAATTGGAAACTCTTGTATGTGGTGAGCGTGACTTATGGGAGGTATTATTGATTTTTATATATCATATTCTCTATCAATGTTTGGTTTTGAAATGTCAGATGTTTTAGCAGGCTGAAATGCTAAGGGATCACATCAAATTCGATCATGGATATACCGCTCAATATCATTTCGCATTGGATGTGAGTATTTGGTCATCGGCTCTTATGTTTGGATTTTCAGAGTGTTTTTTTTTTCTTTTTGAATTTTGAGACTTTTGAAACCCTACATTTGCAATACCCTAACATGTCTTTTTCCATATTTTGATGTCCCTTAAAATCATGGCAGCATTCGCATCAACACTGCAAAGAGCATTTTTGCAGTTTGTTATTGGTTGTCCAAACCTTCCTCCGCGAGGTTTGAGTGCTCTAAACCCAAAATTGACTGTTGTTCGCAAGGTAAGTGCATTGCTCACATTTACAAGTTTAACTTCACTAAGAGATTTTTTTTATTTCAAATCTGACATGTAAATTCCCAAACACCGCCAACCCTTGTTCTCGAAAGATCAATTTCATAGTGGTAATTTCTGGAGGGGTAACAAAGCACGAAAATTGGAAAAATGTGATCTCATGGACTACAATGGTTGCGGGATATGCACAAAATGGTGTTCCTGGGGAGGCTTTGAAGCTTTCAAATCCTCGAATAGGCACAGAAAATGCGCTTGAACTGTTCGACAAAATGTGGAAACGTAGACAAAGCATCTGAAATGCTTAACCAAATGCCTCAAAACGTTTTGGTCTCATATTGCAGTCTATGCACAATGGTTCTCTTGAAAAGGCCTTAGAAACTTTTAAGACAATTCAATTGGCAGGCATAAAGCCAGAGTCAACAAACTTTGACAGCATCCTCCCAGCCTGTGCCAAAATGGGAGCTTTAGAACAAAGCGCGCTTAATCAACCAAAACATCAGTTTAAATGGCATGCATCATCCTCCAAAAAAGACAAGACTTTTTCTTTTAAAATTTAGTGATTGGGATGGAGCTCACCCGCACACAAGTTTATTTGTTAGATGGGTGGGTTGCAAACCATGAATGGACTGTAACTAAATGGAAATCCGTGTGTAAGAAATTGAATGATTGGTGGGTGGTCAGCTTCAGTAGTTTTCTTGTCCACAATACACATGTTAGCATTTAAGATGAAAGCGTGGAGATTATGGAAACGGAATTAGTGGATTGTAAACCATAGTTATTAGATGCCCTTTTGAGGAACTTGGCATTTTTATCCAGATGAATGGTCAATCTTTACCTAATCTATTAGATTGTTTGCCTATGGTGCTGCGTGTCATAGTGTATATATCATATGAATTTCAATAAAATATAAATTTTAACTTCAATTTGTCATATATCTTTATGATGTGGTTCGTAATTCAGGTATAGTTTGGTAGTTTCGCTGTCCATAAGGCAGGGGCTTTTATATTTGTCCCCATATAATTTCAATGGAGCCCCCAGGAAGACAGCTGACATGGACAAGACACGCCAAATGTTTGACAAAATACTTCAAAGAAATGTAATTTTATGAAATACCATGATTGCAGTATATGCACAAATTGGATTTTTGTATAGTACTTTCAAGCAATTGCAATCACATTTGCCAGCGTCCTCCCTGCCTTTGCCAGAACAGGATTTCCCGAACAGGATATGGATAACACTGCTACCTCACTGTGGTGAAGGGCACATCTCTGTTTATTGCCTAGCTTGCTCCAACCTTAACTGAAATCTAAGAAACAACTTTCTGAATAGGGATGCCATGTTCAACGGTATATAACCAACTTCATATGGTTATAGGATTTTGAGTTTTGAAGCAATATAAACTGAATAGGGATGCCATGTACAACTGTATATAACTCTATGACTTCATAAGATTCTGGAATCGTGTGTTTTGAAACAATATAAACTGCTGAGGATGACCTCGTATATATGTTATATGAGTATATGTTCTGCCTTTACTCGAAAATAGAAATGCTATTGCTGGGACGTGTTTCCCAATTGGGTTTTCTCTATTCTGTTTTACTTGTAGTTACTACAATCTGTTTTGGCCTGAGCAGCTGACTCCATGTATCATGTGTCTAGACTGTAAACTGTAAAGTAATAAAGTTCATTTTACTTGGAGTCTTATCCAACCACGTGCCCCTATGAATGGTACACTATCTTACTATACAGCAGGATTGAACAACTTATGTATCTCTGATTCTGTGAACTTTTTGGAGGTTGATGCATCACCTGCAATCCCTGGCACAGAGGAAGGTGTTGGAGGAAATTCAAGGAAGAATGCAAATTCTTCAGAATTCCTGGACTCGTTGAAGGTGCAGACAATCCAGCCTGATGGCAAAATAGAAACTGGAGACTTCATGGACTGTGAAGAAGCAGGGGTTAAGATGCTAGAGAAAGTAAAGCCCATTGAAGATATTGGCATGGTAAGGGAAGAGAATGAGAAATTAAAGAGCACGGTCTCTGACTTGGAAGCTCCAAAATGCAAGAATCCACTAAAGGTTTTTCAGAGTACAGCCATTAACATATTGGGTGAGAGAAAAATGTTTCTCCCGTTTACTGCCACTGTGCTCTTTAGTGACTAAGGTTATCCTCGGACTGCTTTTTATTTTCAATTACTGAATTTCTTGAAATCTGCCAGGATTTCATTTTGGCTGATCTTTGCTGCTTTTATATTTTCTATCTAAAACTATTTTTATTAGCGTGTGAAGTCCATTTTTTAAGACTTGCAAGGAACTCTTTAGTAGTAGTGACAAAAATGGGCTGCAGAAGTTAAGAATATTGACAGTATTTATTTACTTCACTAATCTGAGGCCCTTCAATTAGGATTGTTAAAACTTGTTGAAAGTGTGTGTTTCTTTTTAAATATTTCTTGATGGCAGGGTAGGGCAGACATGAAAAATTGATGACAAGTAGTTTTCTTAGGTTTAAATTTTACTCCTCTATTCATTTTGTTTATGAATGGCTGATTCTATGAGTATCTAAAGAGGTTTTGTTCATTATTCTCCTTGCTTTATCAAGTGCATGTTTTGTAATGCTGACTAAGCAATTTGAGAAAGCTCAGTTGGAAAAGCATATCCTGCACTGCTGAACATGTTGAAATATACATACTCAATGGACTTTCTAATGTGACTAAAGATATAGCATGAGCCGAACTTTCTCTCTCTGTAATATGTTTCCATAGCTTTTGCAACAAATAAACATGGAAGCAAAATGGCCATACAGGGGCCAAAATGCACCTGATTAGACCCTTTTTATTTATTTTTGAAATAAATTAAAATTCACAAAACAATTGTACTGCCATTTTTTTATATTAATAAATAGGAATAAATTGTCTAATCAGGTGCATTTTGGCTCCTGCATAGACATTGCCATGTGGAAGATGATTCTTGAACTTTCTCTATATCTGCTTTCACACAGCGCAGAAAGCTGAGATAACAAGCAACATCAGCACTGATATGGACAGCAGCATTCACAATGACAATCCCAAACATCCATGTTAAGATAACTTTTTTAGCATAATACATACCTGTTCTCTCTTACATTTCAAACCCCTATTCTAATTGAATAAAACAAGTTGAACTTGATGTTTGCAGCAGACGCATGCGGTCGCTTGCAATGGTGAAGAATACATAAATGATGGTATGCAAAGTTGTTGATTGTAACCATTGACCATGAATATTAATTTGATGTAAGCTTCCCGTACTGACTGTAATAGGAGAGATCTGCCATTCAATAACCTTGGATGCTTTTTTGCAAGAAAGATCTTAGTGGCATCTCTTTTGACCTAAGATACCGATGCGCCTGGGATTCTGCCGGATGCGGATGCGGGTGCGTTCGGATGTGGATGCAGATCTGGATGCCCTGTGGATGCAATCCGAAAGTGCATCCTGGGCGCCCGGATGCATTGTGATGCGCCCAGATGGCATCCACAGGGCATCCGGGTGCATCCGGACGCATCCATGTGCGTCAAAGCCAAAACGCGGGCCCAAACTTCCGTTCTTGGAAAAAAGTAGCTTAAAAATATAATAAGACATGTGTTTAAATGAATATTTTATTCATTCTTTGACTTGTAAACCCTAAAACGGCCCTAGAAGAGGCCATTCAAACATTTATCTTCTCATTTCTTATGTAGCTTGCCTCTTTTTTCATTTTCTCTCCATTTTCGATTTTGAAGCTAAGGTGATTGCTTTCAAAGAGGATCGTTCGTGGGTTGAGAGATAGCTTCCACAGAGGAGTTTTCAGCATCAAAGGTAAGCATTTGATCCCATTGTTGAGTTTTTTAATGGATTTTTTTGAGGTTTTGATGGATTTTTTCAAGTTTGGGTAGAAATATTTCAAGTTTTTTTTTCATTTTTTCATTTTTTAAGAAATAATGTAACAAGTTTAGCTATTTGTTTTAGACTATTTTTGTATCATTGTTTTGCACTTGTAAGCTTGGTGTTCATAGTTTTTTTCTAAATTGTATTTATTTATTTTCTTATTATAGCAAGGAAATCGATTGTATTGTGCAAGAATGGCCGCCACCGGCAGTCAAAGTTCAGTGGGAGGGAAAAGTAACGATAATTTTAATATTGATGTAGGATCTCCTTTATGGAGATATACCACTAGAGTATTACAGGTTTCAGGAGGTGGCTCGTATCTTTGGAAGTGCAATTATTGTCAAAGTAACAAAGGAAAACCATTCAATAGCTCGTATTCCCGGGTAAAACTTCATTTTATGGGCCCTTCTGTAAAAGGTATTGCAATGTGCAAAGGCACAAGTGGGAAGGGGCTGTCTAATGCACAGATAGCTTCATTTGTAAAAGAACAAGAAGAGGCTGACTGTTTGGTTAAAAGATAAAAAAAAAGTTTTTATCAACCTCCATCCGGAAAGAACAAAATGCAGTTACCCAATGAACCAATTGTCTCCTCCAAACATCCATTCTTGGAAGTACTTGTATCGGGAGAGGAAGAGGAAGAAGTAGAAATTATAGCCCGCAAAAGAGGCCCATTGGATAGTGCATTTAAAATGGAGGCAAGAGAGCTTGCTGATGAAGCCATTGCACGTTGTCTCTATGCTAATGGCCTTCCTTTCAACTTGGTAATATCACCATATTGGAAGGAAATGGTGTAAGCCATCAATAAAGCCCCAGCTGATTACATAAGTCCCGAGTATGAAAAGGTGCGCAACACTTTGTTGCAAAAAGAGAGGATTGCTATAGAGAGGGCTCTTCAACCAATTAAACATTCTTAGAAAACTTCAGGTATAACTATTGTGTCTGATGGATGGAAAGATACAAGAAATAGACCATTGATTAATGTGATTGCAATGTCTCCCAAAGGGTCAATGTTTTTGAGGGCTGTCGATTGTGAAGGGCAGGTGAAGGATTCACAGTTCATTTGTAGAATTCCCATTGAGGCCATAGAGATGGTGGGGAGTGAGAATGTGGTACAGGTAGTTACAGACAATGCCAAAAATTGTAGGGGTGCAGGTGCTTTGATTGAGGGTATAGTACACTCCCTAAACTTGATCATGCAACAAATTAGCACTCAAATTGATTGGGTGAAGCAAATTTACCAAGATGGAGAAGTTGTTTAAGGTAAACTCAAATTGTAATTACTAAATTGGTAAATTTCATTTATTTATATTCATGTTCAATTATCAAATTGTATATAACTTTGCTTAATATTTATTGACATATTGTTAACTTGCTTTATGCTTAGGTTGGTGAGACCCGTTTTGCGTCTCATACAATAGTTATCAAACGACTTGTGATGGTGCAAACAGCATTAAGCCAAATGATTATTTCTAACCAGTGGGGTATATGAAAGGCTTCAAATTTAGAAAGAGCCCAAAAGGTTAAGGCTTTGGGTCTTGGATGACAGTTGGTGGGCTTGGGTGCAATTTGTATTGGATTTCACGGAACCTATCATGACCATGCTCCGTTTTGCCGATACAGATACGCATTGCTTGGGGGATGTGTATGATGGCATGGACACCATGGTTGAGAAGGTAAAAGTTGCCATACAAAAACATGAGAATGACACCACAGAATGTGAAGCCTTATGCAATAAGGTGGAGGCAATCATTCATCTTCGTTGGGAGAAGATGACTACCCCACTGCACCTCCTCGCATATGCATTATCTCCCAGGTACTATAGTCAGCAAGTACTTGGTATGCCAGGAAGAGTTGCACCATATGCGGATGAAGAAGTTGCTAACGGGTGCTACAAAGCTTTTACAAGGCTCTTCCCAGATGATCAAATGCACGACACAGTGAGGGAAGAATTTGGCTTATTTGCTTCGGGTTCAAAAATGTCTCCATTTGCAATCAAGGACCAATATAAAACGGGAGCTATCACTTGGTGGTACATGTATGGTCAACCATACAAGTATCTACAACGTCTTGCAATCAAGATCCTGTCACAAGTAAGTTTTTTTGTTGTTTTTTGTTTACCACATGTATTCTACAATTTAGTGTTTAACATTCTTTAAATTGTTTTTCATTTGTATGTTTAATTGTGTGAACACTATCCAAGTTGCAAGTTCTGCTGTTAAAAGGAATTGGAGTACATACTCCTATATCCATTCAGTGAAGCGCAACCAGTTGGGTTCAAAGAAAGCTGAGGACTTGGTTTACATTCATACCAACTTGCGTCTTTTGTCACGCAACCAGAATGAATGCAAGGAAGGGTCAACCAAGCTTTGGGATGTAGTCCCTGAGTGTGCAAACTTGGATGCAACACTTCATGATCTTACTATAGTACCAAATGATGGTGATGATACCATGACACATGGTGCATCTAGCACAAGTGGAACTGTTCTTGGTTCAAATGATCTTGAACTTGCAGCAGTTGGAGATAATGAGAATGTGGATTTTCTTGAGAATCCTTATGATTCTCAATCTGATTAGTGAATCTTGAGTCTTGAATCCTTGATTGATAAACAATGAAACATTGAATGATGAACTAAGTTTTGAGTTTGTAATTAGTTATTGAACCTCTTTCTATTTGAATATTTTTGTCTATGAAGTTTTAAGTTGAAGTTGAGCTATCGAATATGAAATATCTTGAATCTTGTCACTTGATCAATGGTAAAGTATCATTATTCTGATAATCTGATTCATACTATCAAATGATTTATTTAATATTTTTGTATATTTCAGATTTCTTGTATTTCATATATATACACATCCAAATGCATCCGCATCGCCTATAAAAAAAAATTCACGCATCTGCATCCCGCATCCGCACCCAAATCGACAACTTAGCTTTTGACCATTACAATCTATCGGTGTTACCATTGCACCTCATCTGATGCAAGCGCTAGTTTTATCATGTGCTAGTATGCAAGGAGACTGATGCGAAAGTGATTTGACTTACCACAATTTGTCTTTTATTTCTGATGTAGTTTATCAACTAGTGTAGTTAAAGCATGGCATATTATCGAAACTTTGTGTGTTCCAATGGTCCACAAATGCCACGTCACCATTATTTGGTTATATTGCAAGCAAAAGGGTACATAATTTTGGCCGGTAACTATTGTGGTAATTATCCATTCTCCTTGTGGCAAGTTAAATTTCCAAGTATAATCTCCAAGAGATTCGTTTATGGTGTGAGGTGGAACAGCGCTACTCACCATAACCACACCGCATATGATGTTGATATCACTCAGTGAACGCCAAAGGTGAGGAGAAGCCTCGGAAAGCCAACAAGTGTTCAAATTTGAAATCGCTCTGTCCGTTGCTCTTCCAACCACCTGAATAAAGTTTGACGGCACGTGCTGAAATGAATAAGTACAAAGCTCTTGGTTTATACAAAGGAATTTATTATAATTTACAGATCCACTTAAAACATTAAAGATTTCCACAATGTTAGTGAGAATAAAACAAATAGTTCATTGTGAACCGAAAAACCTTTACCGTCAAAAAGAGAAGACTGCGTGGTAAATGAAGGGTTGAAATAAATACATTCAGCTTGGAAATGCAGTCCTGTATTGGTACAATATAAAATCTGGATCGCTTCCAATGCTTGCAATGCTTCAATACCTTGTATGTTCTCCAGCCTTTCACAAGACTCAATGATAATACTCTTCATACAGTTCAGTCTGCCAAGAATTGGCAACTCTCTGCACCCCTGAACTCTGAGTTTGATCAGTGTAGTAGGCAGTGTTAGGTTGTGAAAGTTCTCACAAGAATTGATTGCAAACATCTTCAAGAGGCTCAGTTTGGCAAAACTTGGCAATTCCTCGAGCTCGGGACACTCAGAAATGGACAACTCTTCAAGCTTTGTGAGATTTTTTATTGCTGCCAACATTTGTGACCCTCTGCACCCTTGAACTCTGAGTTTGATCAAGCGGCTCAGATTGGCAAAACCTGACAATTCCTCAAGCTCAGGACACTCAGAAATGGACAACTCTTCACGCTTTGTAAGATTGCCAGTTCCTTTGACCATTCTCAATTCTCTGCACCCTCGCACTGTTAGTTTGATGAGTGTCCTTGGCAGTAATATGATCTGCAACTTCTCACAAGAATCAATTACAATCATTTTCCCTCAGTAATCAAATGTATGTCTCTGGAGACAGTTCAACCACTCAAGATGCAATTCAAGCTCAAGCTGCCCACATCCAGAAATAATAAGTTATACCAGATTCTTGAGATGGGATATTTCTGACACACTTTTGAGTTCTTTACAAGATTCCAACTGAAGATTCTTGAATGTTCTTGGAAATGTAACTTTCTGTAGCTTCCTACATCTGAATATGCAAATCGCCACCAAGCAAGTTAAATCTGAAAAGCCAGGCAGCTCTTCAAGCTCCGAACAATCTGATATCCACAACTGGGCAAGATGGCCCATATCAAGGTTAACCGTAACTGCTTTCAAAATTGCACAATTAGTCACATGAAGATGACTGAACTTACTCCATCCATCAATTGTAATCCTTTCCAGGCAACTTAGGCCACAAACAACTGGCATCTCCTCAGTCACTGGACAGTCAATAATATGCAGCTCTCTAAGCTTTGTCAGATGGCCCACTGCTCCCACCATCTTGAAATTTCTGCACCGCTACAGTGTAAGTTTTGTGACTGTCGTGGGCAATGCCATGCTGTGCAGCTTCTGACATGAGTCAATGACCAAGTCTCTGAGTCCGGGAAGATCTGGTAACCTCTCAAGCTCTCCACACTCACTAATACACAGATATGTAAGCTTTGGAAGACTGTCTATTGCAGTGATCATTTGCAATTCTCCGCACCTGCGTACTATGAGTCTGATGAGTGTCCTTGGTAGTGTTAGGCTATGGAGCTTATCACGAGAAAATGTTAATCCTCTCCAAGCAGCTTGATACTGCAAGATCTAGTACCCTCTCAAGCTGCTCACACTCACCAATGCACATGTCTGTAAGCTTTGGAAGATGGCCTATTGGTACAATCATATCCAGGCAACTTTGATCACAAACAACTAGCATCTCCTCAATAACTGGACACTCACTAATATGCAGCTCTCTAAGCTTTGTCAGATGGCCTATTCCATCTTTGAATTGTAGTTTCATGCACCACTGCATTTTGAGTTCGATGAGTGTAGTTGGCAGTGTTATGCCGTACACGTTACAACATTCAACAATGGTAATGCTTTTCAGGGGTTTCAAGCTAGAAAGGTCTAATTCAAGCTGCATCTGGGGGCACTTTTTTATGTTTAGCTCAAAAGATGGCATCTCTTTAAGCACTGGACAATCTGATATGAATAATCCTAAGATCAAAGTTACCGGATACTCTTCAAAATTCCACAAGTAGGTAACCAGAGGTGATTGAGCTTTCCACATCCATTAATGATAATCAGGTCTAGGTAACTTGGACTACAAATATCTGGAAAATCCTTGAGATCTGGACAGCCACAAATGTTAATCACTTGAATCATTTCGAATGATATTCTTAGAACTGTTTGCGAAGTTTTACAACCAATCAACCTAAACTATTCACCTTGACAAACTTATCAAATTTTATACTCTTGAGACTGTTCAAACCCACCAAAAGCAAATCAAGCTAAAGTATCCAACACCAAGAAATGCTAACTTCCACAAGCTTTCGGAGATCAGATAGTCCTGTCACACTTTTCAAATGATCACAGTCCTTAACTTCAAGTTTTTCCAGAGCAACTCAGATGTGCAAGACATAATTCATGAAGCTTTGGACATCTACTAACATTCAATTCTATGAGCATCTCAACACTAGATATTCCTGGCACCCTGTCCATATTACAATCTGCAATTCTTATCTTTTTGAGGCGGCTCAGATGTCCAAGATTTGGCTCCTCTAGCATAGGACATGCTCTAATGCTCAATTCTTCAAGCTTTGTAAGATCAGAGATGTCACTGACAAGATTTTGAGAAATTCACACTTGCTAACACTAAGACGATTCAATGTTTCAACTCTTGCAAATTGCAATTCAATAAGATTTTTCATGGAAGAAAGTTCCAAGGATCGAAGGCCTGGACAACAAATTCCGTTTAGTACAATTCCTTTTATATTTTCTTGATCATTGATTACCAGATCTTCAAGCAAGCTCAATGGGGCTTTTATAGTTGCAGACTTTTGGCCACCATTCAATCCGGCCCAGGCCTGGAATTTGATGTCTGTATTGGCCGTTTTTCCATTTTTGAACCGTATAGGACAGGCTAGAAAGGAATTTGATGTCTGTATTGGTCGTTTTTCCATTTTTGAACCGTATACGACAGGCTAGAAATTTATTGGACTGTACACATTAACAGGTTAAATTTTTATACAACCGTATGTTTGATAAATTACTGTCAAAATTAGTTATAGGTAATATTTAATATTTTATTTAATAATATAAATATATTATATTATAATATGTATGATAAATATAAGATACTGTAAAATATATGTTTCTATTTTATTTATATAAACTAATATTAATTTAGAATCTGTATATGAATTTTAGAAACTTGTTTTACTTACATATTTTATATTATTTATTATTTTTATTACAAATAATTTTTTTAATATAAATGATTGTATATTATTATTTTAGAATCTTTTTTATATGAATTTAGAAACTTGCTTATATTTATATTAATTTAAATATCTTTTTAAATAAAATATATGAACTTAGAAACTTGCCTAGTTAATTTGGTATTTTTGTGATTTTATATTCTTTTTATATCATAAATAAAAACTTCTATAATTTAAATTTTACTTTATATTTTATTATTCATTTAGAAATATGCATAATTAATTTGCTATTTTTGAATATATGACTAATTTATAATTATTTTATTATTATTATATTTAGATTTTTTCAAAAAAAATATAGAAATTTAGAAACATGCTCTTGTAAATTTGAGATTTTTGCAGTGTTACTAATTTAAATTTATTTTCTAATTTTAAACTCTTTGTTTCTATTAAAAAAAATCATATCACCAAGAATTTTCATTTCTTATCAATGGACAATTGTATCTCAATTTTATTGTAGCTTCAATCTTTTTCTTCCTCATAGTGAATCACAGGCTTAAAAGAACTACTTCATTATAGAATTATATTCTAGATTATTTTATGAATTTTTCTAATGATTGTATAGAATAATATTTTACACATAGTTACTAATATAATATTAGTTTTTGTAGGTACCTCAAAAAATATCTTCAAATTGCCATACAAGTTATCCACATATGATGAAGTTAATGCAGATTGTGCTTACTACTCATATGGAAAAACACAAAGTCAAGAGGAGTTCTTGATCTTTGATATTATTTACTTTTATTATTTTATGTTTTGTATCCCTAAATAAAATAAAATAAAATTTTCTTCTATATTAGATTATTAGATGTTTTACTTTTGAGTGACTTTTTTTAAAAATTACAATTTTTATTAAAAAATAGTTAGATTATTTGCATTGTTTGATTAAGAATAAAATATTTTTTAATAATTTAATATATGTATTACAAGTTATATTGAAAAAATATTTAAAATTAATTTATTAAATTATTCATCAATTAAAAAAAATGACAATCAAATTTTTTTTTAAACGTAAAATGAAAGGAACTAAAGTGACCAAACCGTCATAAAAAATTCATATGACAGGTAAGCGTGACCATCAAATTCGAAGCTTGGTCATTGAAGTGATACCTATAAAGAGGATCCTTTTGTTTCCTACAAACTCCGCCCTTTTTCCTCATCTCAAGTGATTTGTAGAGATTTTTTAGGTAAGCCCCTTTTATTTTATTTCAATTTGTTTCATTTGAGTTCTAATAAGGAAAGAGTCTAAATTTTTTCCTCTTTTACGACACCCTAGATGGTGAAAGTTTTTTCTACCTTCCGTGACGATCTCGCTTAAATTGCATATATTCTTCCATTTTTCTTGATATTTTCCAAACATTTGGCTTCTTTGTCTCTCAAATCACAAAAATTCTAACACATTGAATGAAGATTTTATGTATTCTTGAAAGATTTTGAACAATTTGCAGCGATTTTGACTTACGTGGGCCATTATTCTCCTCCTATGAGGATTCATCACAATAGAAAGTAAAAAGCAATGATACGAAATGAATTGATCATGAACTTGTGCATTTTGTTAACATTTGCAGATCTTTTAAATATTTTTTAAATGCAAATCATGTGAACCCCACCCTAGAAAAAAGATATCAAGAGACAACAAAGATGTACAAAGATGCGTTAATAAATCAAATTTTTGGGATTGATTTTGAACGTGCCTTTAGTTTCCTAGTTTAGCTAGGTGGGTTATTCTAGAACAATTTGGCTTTCTTTTTTAGACATGCAAAATTTGAAATTAGTAGAATAATTGAGTTGAGTTTTTAAAGTTTTTGATATGAAATTAATTGATTTTAAAGTACTATATAATTATCCAAAAATTTGAAAAATTCAAATTGAGATGTGAATTTAGGTCTTTTCTTAGCTTGAATTTGTTTCTGCTTCACTTCTGTTTGTTCCAAGGATTTATATAAAATGAATGTGTAGGGTCGTTAACTAAGTTGGTATTTCTGATGAACTCAAATATTTAGTTGGTTCCAAATATTTTTCTACTCTTTTATGAATAGTTCAAAAATATAGTATTACATAATATTGATTCTCCTAATTGGGCACCTCCAAATTCCTAGGTTGGGGTGGATTCACTTGCCATTTGGTGTAGTCTTTAACATATTGCCCCCTAAATTTTACAATCATTAATTTTGCATATTTTGGATGCCATATGCTTACTATTTTTGTGTTTCTCATTTTGCATGAGCATCAATGGAGTTGAAGTGATGATACCATTCGACAAGTTTCTATTTCCATAAAATTCACACAACCAATAAGAAGTTTTGATTTTTATAATTTTGTAATGTTTAAAACTATTTTTTATTGGAAGGGTGGGAGTTGTGAATGAGATTGGGAGTGCCAATGGAAAAGATCCAAAAAATGCAATGATTCTGGCACTAACAACCTCCATGGAAATCAATCTTCTCTTTTTGGTTCTCACTCTATTTCACATTGACTTTGCCTTGATTTTCACATAGAGTGTAATAATCATTGCTATAGTATCCAAATTGGCATACTTGTTGGCATTCACTATTATCCTCAATAGTGTGCAACTACTTTTCTCAGGTTATAATTTTTTCCCTTCTAGTAGTTTTGATCTTATGAAAACACAAATCCTTAATTTTTGAGAGAATCTTCTACTTTGTTGACATCACTGATAGTTTTGCATAACAAAATTTTTCTTGTAGAAGTAGTCATTGGATCAAGATGGTAGCCAATTGTTCCTTATGTTAATGTTGGTTTCTATTATGTAATTGGTGTCCCGCTTGGTGCAATTCTTGGTAGGGTGTTCACCTCAGAGTATTGGTAACTGGCTATCCCTTTCTCAAAATTAATTAAACCTTTTTTTAAGGGTTCAAAATTAAGTAATTTGATTTCAGACTATTGTGCATTTGACAAAATATATAGCCCAAATTTTACTGTCATTTTTCTTCTCTCAAATTCTTCTATTTCTTGTCATAGAAAGCTACCTTGACTAACATATACATGGAGTTTAATTCACCTATATGAATATATGTAATTATGGATTAAGTATTTTTGGTTATATGACAAATTTCAATGCTACATGTTATTTTGGGATGAGAGCGAGGCCCATCCTACTATTATAAGCAATATAGGTCAACTAGGTTATATCACATGACAAATTTATCATTGTTTATGTATTAAGTAACACATAGTATTGTGGTGGTAGTATTTGGTAGATTTTTATGACGGTGAAATTCCTGTAACAGTGTTTTACAACAAAAAAATTCTTAGTTACAAACCTGTTATTGATTTGTAATCTATATAAGCATTGCACTTCATTCATAATGAAAGTAGATATGCCTTGTATGCAAAATTTAGGCCCTTTTATTTTTGAAATATGCCAACTACTATAGTTTCTCATCTTGCAATTTCTCTTTATACATGAAATCTAATAACGTCTTAATGGAAATATTAATTCTCTTTGTTTTCAACTTTATTAAGCATATATTTGGTAAATTAAAATGATGCCAGCCCAGCCAAATAAAATTTGGATGTGATTTATGCTTTTGTGAATCACATAAAATGAACAATGTAGATTGAATGTACCAAATTTTTCTTTCATTTAGTTTTTGTTTCTTTGCCTTTATCAGCCTTAGGTAATATATTTTGATGTTGAAATGTTACTATTGAATAGGGAGCAACCATGCAAGTTCTACATGCTTTTCATGAATTATGAAACATAAAGGTTCAACATATAGCCTAAGCCAAAAAAGGATTTTTATTTCAACTTTTTTTACAAGAAATAATTCTTGAAAGATCATGGTACATAAACAAAGGCCATTGCATGGGATATGTCATGATACAACAGGACCTTGGGTCCACATATTCAAGAAACAAGGGTAACAAATTGGTATTGCTTCTCTAATTTAGGGTAGAAGATCTCCCAGTTTTGGTTCGGTAGCCTGTAATATTTTCACAAGGCAATTTTGGTTGCAATGTGAATGTATTGTGCATGATTTAGATGATAGGCATCAAGAACTTCCTATGGGTTTGCTAAAGAAACTCCATACATGCATTCTTTTAGTTATCCTTTCATGTTGCACATAATTATTACATTTTTACAAGGAGAAAGGGTTAGATGAAGAGGGGAACATTTCAAGATTTCATGTGTCATTTTCAGAGACTCCATAGGAGAAAAAATATTTCCACTTCTGGAAAGGAATTGAAATAAGGGAAGACATGGATTTTAATTTTTAAATTTGGATGTACTTAGTGGTGTCAAAATTTTATTAAATGTAATTAATGACTCCATCCATAAACGTCAGGTGAGTTCCCAAGTCATGATAACCACACGTGTAAGTTTTCTAGGCAATTATTTCATGCATTTATTATGAACTCTAAAGGGCACTCTATCATTTTTTATTGCTTTGTTTTATCAAATCTAATATATCTTTGTTAAAATAGTCTTTAAGATGCAATGAAAAGCATGTATGATTTTATCTCTGCATTTGTTTGAAAATCTCTAATATGGTATATGAGAAAATTGATCCAAATAGGAGTCCAATCTCCAAGACAATAGTTGGGATAGAGTAAGAAGGAGATTGATGGGTTTCTTTGTCTTTAGCTGTATCCAAGGTATCATAGATTGCTAAAAGGAATTTGCAAACAAATTGTAAAATACTTCTAATACACGTTGAATTGAGGAGATCATGGGTTTACTGGAGAAAACGTGCCTCCTAGAGGATTGCAGACTTTAATACATAATTTGGAAACCAAAAGATCAAATAGCAGTTTGAAGCCAATGAAGGGTTTGGGTGAACCATTCATGTTTTACCCTATAGTGACAAAATCCATCACTGTAATATCATCCTAGTGCACACAAATCTATCTCAACAGAAGAGAAGATTAAGGGCCCATTTGGGGGCTAGAATTGTTAGGAAAGTAGAGTGCAGAACACTTTCCACAATATCAATTTTGCAGGGGAAATAAGCAACAGTAAATCTAAATACAGAGATGTGCAAGAAAACAAGAACATAGAAAAATACCATTCGCACACAAGACAAACACAGACAACCAAATTTAACATGGGAAACCCTTACGGGAAAAAACCCACCGCCGAAAACCCCCCGAGCAACTTTGTATTACTGTAAACAATTTACATACAAAATCTATGGTTTTTTGTACAGGGTCACAAGCTCAAATTATGTTACAATCAACCTGATATTACAACCACACAATTCTTCACGAATCATGCAGCCATTTATGCACATTGCAATTCGTTTTAGAATTCGGTACAGAAACGGTTACCGACAAAACAGTTGTTTGCCAACCACCTGTCACACACAATCACTCGCGCAACTGTCGTACGATGATTACTCCCTTCGGCACTTTTGCCTCCGTTGGGTCTTGCCGTAGGTAACTTCTCCCTTTGACACATTTTCCTTCGTCAGGTAACTTCTCCCTTCAGCATGTTTGCCTTCGTCGGGTAACTTCTCCCTTTAGCACATTTACCTTCGTCAGGTAACTTCTCCCTTCGGCACGTTTACCTTCGTCAGGTAACTTCTCCCTTTAGCACGTTTGCCTCCGTCAGGTAACTTATGCCTCCGTCAGGTAACTTATCCCTTCGGCACATTTACCTTCGTCGGGTAACTTCTCCCTTCAGCACATTTACCTCCATCAGGTAACTTCACCCTTCTCTGTCGAGATGCCAATGTAGAATCACCTTCACCATACACCTCTCTTCGCCATACGGTGATATTGCCTCAACCGTATGTGGTCTGGCCATATGGAGAGATTGCCTCCATCGTACGGTAGACTTCGTCATTCCTTAACAATCTCCCACTTGACGAAGTAAGAAGTCATAACCACGGACCAGTGAACATAGAGATTACAGAGAATCATGGACTCTAAAGCCCATCATTGTTGATATACCACTCAAACACAAAACCATCAAGAACGAAAATCTACTATGAGCACCATTGAGATACTTACAGAATAGTCTCATCTCATTCATGGACGTTCCCACCTTCTACCATGCCACTTCCACTGGACACGCATAAAATCTATCCATTGAGAAAACAATACAATCTGTCTCACAGAAAACCATAACTCTGTCTCCCAATGCACAAAACCCTTGATCCAAAAGATTATCGAATGTATCAACATTTGTCACAATCATAGCTGAAACAACACCCACAGTAAGTGCTAGCACATCCAACTATACATACCTCTAAGGTATACCAAAATGGATTCCAAAACATCACCATATTCAACCTATTACCTGCAGTGTCAAGCCTCAAGTGCAATACCTATCACATACATGTCAAGAAGCTCCCACTTCACAGGTAATATTAATATGATATGAATCCATTCAACAACATTGCATAGAAGTGCAACGAAAAACTTGTAGCATCAAGAACATCAACAGTACATCAACCATGTACCATGTCCTTCTGCGTACACCTCTAAATGCATGTCATTCTTCCTGCTGAAACCATCAACCGTTTCAACAACACATCTCTAATCACAAGAGAAAACATCATCACCACTATCTCTCAGTATCCATGAGCACCTATAATTGATCAATCCACGCCAACTCCAATTGTAGAACAACAATTTCATGAAGTGTCAAGCAAATGACCAATGTACTCAATACACAGATAGAAAACCAAGATCAATGTCAAAATTCCAACCATCGCCTCAGGAACATAAACATGACAACATGATCTAAAACATCTCAACCAAAGAGATAACATGCTCCATACGAACATACCATAAACTACACCTTTATCAGAAGACTCCATTGAGCCCTCAAGATGTCAACATCTTCAGTCACATGAAGATAAACATCTCCAAATAGTACTTCAGCAAATGTGAAAAGATCCTTCTGCAATATCAAAATCTCACACCTTCAATATTTGCAATACTAATGAAGATCATTTGCTACGTCACTACCAACAACTCCCACTAAACCGTGGTGTTGAGTCACACATGGCATCATTACAAACATCTTCCACATGAAGACCAAATTAATCGAACCAAACACTACTAACATCTTCACCACTTTGAGAAGATTGAGAACTCGAAGAGTCATCCTTTTTCTTCTTCTTCTTCTCCTTGCAGTCCTTCCGGACACGACCAATCTGCCCACAGTTCCAACACTTCACTTTGGACTTATTTCCAGAAGACTTATACCTAGTCTTCTTGTCCTCCCATTCGTCTCCATCCTTTGATCTTTCTCCAATAGAGAGAGCCTCTTTGGCCACTTCAGAAGTCTTCCTCCGCATCTCCTCTAACAAGAGTGCAACAACTACCTCGTCCATTTTTAACTGGGTAGCAGTACTTCCAATAGCCATCACCAAGTGGTCCCACGAATCAGGCAAGGAACACAACAAGAGCATACAACGTTCTTCCTCACCAATGGTTACACCAACAGATGTCAACTGTGCGATAACCATATTCAACGCATTTAGATGATCTGCAACAACCGTTCCTTCATCCATCTTCAAGGAGTACAATTTCTTTCTCAGGAAGAGTTTATTTACCAATGACTTTCCTTGATAAATGTCTCCTAACTTCTTCCACAAGGAATGTGCAGTTTTCTCTTCATGGACATTCAACAAAACATAATCTGCCAAACTCAATCTTATGAGTCCTTGGGCTTTCCAAACCGCTATATCCCAATCTTCTTGCTTCATACCTGTAGGCTTGGCAATAGACATAGCAGTCCACGAATCTCAATCAATCAGCACAGCTTCAATTTTAAGTTTCCACAACTCAAAATTTGTGCCATTGAACTTTTCAATGTCTATTCTCGCTGACATACCCACCATCTCAAATTTCAGATGAACACTTTGCAAAACCCCACTGGAACCAAATTGACACAAACGACCAACCCTTCACAACAAGGATAACAAAAAACTGGTTTGGCTTTGATACCACTTTTTAGGAAAGTAGAGTGTGGAACACTTTCCATAGTATCAATTTTGCAGGGGAAATAAGCAACAGTAAATCTAAATAGAGAGATGTGCAAGAAAACAAGAGCATAGAAAAATACCCTTCGCACACAAGACAAACATAGACAACCAAATTTAACATGGGAAACCCTTACAGGAAAAAATCCACCACCGAAAAACCCCTGAGAAACTTTGTATTACAGTACACAATTTGCATACAAAATCTCTAGTTTTTTGTACAGGCTCATAGGCTCAGATTGTGTTACAATCAACCTGATATTACAACCACACAATTCTTCACGAATCTTGTAGCCATTTATGCACACTGCAATTCATTTTAGAATTCGGTACAGAAACAGTTACTGACAAAATAGTTGTCTACCAACTGCCTGCCACACATAATCACTCGCGCAACTGTTGGATGGTGATTACTCCCTTCGGCACTTTTGCCTCCGTTGGGTCTTGTCGTAGGTAACTTCTCCCTTCAGCACGTTTGCCTCTGTCGGGTAACTTCTCCCTTCGGCACGTTTGCCTCCGTCGGGTAACTTCTCCCTTTAGCACGTTTGCCTCCATCGGGTAACTTCTCCCTTCGACACATTTACCTCCGTCGTGTAACTTCTCCCTTCTCCGTCGAGATGCCAATGTAGAATCACCTTCACCGTACACCTCTCTTCACCGTACGGTGCGATTGCCTCAACCGTACGTGGTTTGGCCGTACAGAGAGATTGCCTCCACCATACGGTAGACTTCGTCATTCCTTAACAAGAATTAGACTAGAATAGGTATTATCTAATTCCTGATAATGTCAATTCCATGTTTGTGTCCATCCAAAAAATTGGAATTGGAATTTTGAAATTCCAATTCCAATTTTTATAAAACCAAATTTAATATTTCATGGGATTCGTGACTATAAGGATGTATATTATATTGTTATAAGGATGTATATATATGCATGTGTGTATATATACACACGTATATACATACATACATACATGTGTATGTGTATATACACGTGTGTATATGTATATACACATATACATGTGTGTATATGTGTATACATGTGTATACATACACACATGTATATGTATATATAAATACACATGTGTGTATATGTGTGTATGTGTGTACGTGTATATGTGTGTGTATACACATACATGTGTATATATATACACGTGTGTGCATATATGTATACATGTGTGTATATACACATATGTATACACATATACACATGTGCGTATGTTTATATATACACATATGTGCATGTGTATATATACACACATGCATGTGTGTATATATATAGACATATACACACCATATTCAAAGAAATTAAAATAAAGAATTAAAATTCCTTATGCATCTTCTTAGTCATCTTCCAGGTGAACCAAATGGGTCAGTCCATATTCCGGAAATCATTTTTCATGATTTGTATCTTCAAAAATTACAACATCTTCCAGAATTGACTATATCTAGCATTTGGTATTCCAACACCCAAATGGACCCTTAGGTAATTGAAATCGTCTCAGTATTTTTATAGAGAAATCCTATTATTTATCTTAGAAAAAATGGCAAATAGATTGAAGTAGTCATGGAATCTACTAGTAGTCCTAGTACACAAGGTCCTATATTAAATTATAGAAATTATGCCATGTGGGTCATTAAAATGAAAATTTATTTGAAGAGCTTAGATTGTTGGGAGGCTGTAGAAACCAAATATGAAGAACTCCGTGCAAATGACCTAGTTGCAATGATTAATGCATGTAGGAATGCAAATGCAGAGAGAAAAAGGAAAGATGTTAGAGCCCTATGGAATCTACATAATGGATTTGAAGGCTCCATCTTTCCCAAAATAGAAACAACAACTAGTGCAAATCAAGCCTTGGAGATACTTGCAACAACATATCAATGAATTAATAAGGTAAAGAATACTAAGCTACAAATTTTGAGGAAGAGGTTTGAAACCTTGCAAATGAAAGATATAGAAATTGTAGATCAATTCATGTCTCAAGCCAGTGATGTAGTAAATCAACTAAGAGCCTATGGTTAAGATATCATAGATGAGAAAGTTGTGGAGAAGATCCTTAGAAGACTTCTGCATTCCTATGATATTTTGGTGAAAATAATTAAAGAATGTAAGGATCTTTCTTTATATTCCATTGAAGAGTTGACTGGATCAATGCCAAATCATGAGTCTAGAATTCAAAATAAAAATGAACCTCTAGAGATTGCCTTACAAAAATAAGCCACAATTAGTAGAGGAAGAGGTAGATCCGGTAGAGGCAGAGGAAGAAGAGGTTGAAGTTACTCATATTATGATAATAGGGATAGTGTTGAAAATCAATTAGACCATCCTCTATCACAGTCTCAAAATCAAAGAGGAAGAGGTAGAAGTAATAGATGAAGAGATAGATTTAATAATTCAAATATACAATGCTATTACTGGAAATGATATAGATATTATGAGAGTGAGTGCAGGAAGAAACATGTAGACCAGAAAGAGGTAGAGCTAATGTGTCCAGGATAAAATAAGAAAATTCATCAATGTTTCTATCATGCTCAACAGTAGAAGATAATAACAAAGAAGACACATAGCTATTGGATAATGCCTACAACAATCACCTGATAGGTAATAAAAATGTTTTTATTAGTTTTGATGAAACGGTCAGGTCCAAGATAGGAGATGATCACTTGGTTCATGCTCTAGGAAGAGGTACTATTATAGTTGTAAATCAAAAATATGAAAAGAAGGATATCCATAATGTTTATTATGTTCAGAATTTAAAAACATAATCTATTGAGTGTAGGACAAATGAGTGAGAATGGATTTGAAGTTAAATTCAAAAGGTCCACATGAACAATCCTAGAACCCCAAGTAAAGTGGTCATAGCAAGAGTCCAAATTACTAGAAAAAAATTGTATCCACTAAGCCTAAGTAGTGTCAAACAATATATATCTTATGATCAATACATTATCAATTTTGATGAAACTTGTCTATGCCACCTTAGATATGGTCACCTAGCTTTTGACAATCTAGATATATTAAAAAAATATCAAAGGTCCTAGGTCTACCAATAATAGATGTTCACCATAGTCCTTGTGAAAGTTGCATAGTAGCCAAACACAAGAGGAGTTTCTTTCTGAATGCAACAACTTATAGAGAAAAAGATCTACTAGAGCTAGTTCATATTGATCTCTATGGACCTATGCAAACATAGTCTATAGAAGGAAGTTATTACTTTTTAACCTTTATTGATGACTACAGTAGGATGACCTAGGTGTAATACATTAAGAACAAATCAGACACCTTTGATAGGTTCAAATAGTTTAAAGCAATGGAAAAAAAAGTGGTAGATAGATTAAGGGTTTAAGGTTTGATGGAGGAGGTGAATATAACTCCAAATTTTTTGTGGCATATTGTAGTCAACATGACATTCATAGACAATTCACTACTAGGTACACTAAAAAAAAATGGAGTGGCAGATATCAATAATCAAACAATCTTGAACATAGAAAAGAGTATGTTAAAAGCTAAAAACCTACCAAATGAATATTGGGTAGAGGTGGTTGCGTGTTTAGTCTAGACCTTGAATAGATCACCTATAAAATGTGTAAAGGAAAAGATACCTCTAGAAGCTTGGAGTGGAGTGAAACCAGATGTAACAAATTTGAGAATTTTTGGAAGTATAGCTTATACTTATGTGTCTAAAGAGTTAAGGAGAAAATTAGATGATAGAAGTGAGAAGTGTATATTTGTAGGTTATAGTGATGCATAAAAATCCTATAAGATATATAATCCAATTACCAAGAAGACAATATTGTCTAGAGATGTAAAGTTCTTTGAAGATAAGTCATGGTATGAACAAGATGATGGAACAATTCATAAACAACTTTCTCCACACACTTTTGAACTAGTAGATATAGCAGATGCTGAGTAGCCAAGATAGACTACATAGTTACAAATTCCAAGAGTAGTAGGAGAAAATCTAGGACAAGCAATGTAAAGTCCTTCCAACAGTGATTCAGACCCCACAATAGAAGAACTAAGGAACCAAAAGACTAGGACAATAATGAAATATATGAACTACATGACAATAATGAATAAGTGATGTTTTCTTTCATGTCTAGTTAGCCTATATGTTTTGAAGAAACTGTTAAGAAGAAAGAGTAGGTAGAATTCATAAATAATGAAATAGCAAACATAGAGAAAAGTAACACATGGGAGTTAGTGTGGCATAGTAAGTAAACTAACCTTTATTAGGATTTTTGAAGTGAATTTTGTCGCTCCCATCATCCTCTCTGCCCTTGGCATGCCTACTATGGTTTCTCCAGTGGTTTCTTTTGCTAGGAAGTCTGCGTTTCCTCTAGCTGCCTCCATCGTGTGTTGTGTGGTGCCCTCGGGGTAGGGGTGTTTGCCCTCGAAAACACAAAAGCCCAGATTTTGGTTTTCTTTGGCGGTTGCTTCTACTGGGAAGTCCACGACTCCTCAAGCTGCTCCTACAAGTCCTGTGGAGCCCTCAGTGTTGGGTTCTCTGCCCTTGGCAAC
Source organism: Chamaecyparis obtusa (assembly GCA_027943335.1). Lineage (NCBI taxonomy): Eukaryota > Viridiplantae > Streptophyta > Pinopsida > Cupressales > Cupressaceae > Chamaecyparis > Chamaecyparis obtusa. The sequence continues at coordinate 565,881 of BSBK01007833.1, read as the reverse complement.
CCATAAGCCCAAGGTTTAGGGTTGCCAGGTACCTCTATTGGCAACTCTCGATGTTCTTTCCTAGTTTGCAACAACATTTCTATGGAGTTTGATGAGGAGATTCTTTATAAAATTGATGTTGTTGCTTTTTTTTTTACATCACATGGTTTGATTTGCAGGTTTAAGCGTCACTGGCCTTCTCTGCATGATCTTTATTCTTGAATCTCTATGCACTAGGAGCCACTAATTACTGGTATAGTCCACATATTTCTATTGCATAAGGTTTTTTGTAGCTAAATTTAAAAATGTTGTGGATAGAAAAACTATTTTGTGTGAAAGGTTTTTTTGCTGGGATGATCACTTTATGTTGATGTTGAAGCCTTGGCATCCCGAGTTTTCATAGTATTCTGAGTTGTTTGATAAGGTATCCATTTAGGTTAGGCTTCCTCATTCTCATCTGGAGACTATGGGGGATGGTATTGGGGATATGCTAATGGTGGATGAGTAATCATCTGATTTGTTTCACTCTACATATGCTCATATTCTGGTGGATATAGATACTTCTAAGGGCCTGCCATTAGAGATTAAACTTTATTCCCCTCAAGGTAGAAGTTGGATTCAATAAATGGACTATGAAGGGCTTCCCTTCAAGTGTCAAAGATGCTTTAAGACTTGTCATATTGCTTCTCAAGGTAATCTTTAGAGAATTAGAAAGATTTCCTCATGGTGGATGGGTACCTCCTCCCAACACTATATGGTGGAGAACGCGTCTCCCCATCGGAGCTTTTTGCAGGTGGTTGAGTAGGATTGTCCCATGTTTTCTGCGGTGGAGGCTGGCTCGTGCCCTTCTGTTTGTCTTGAGCCTTCTACGGTTGCTGGCCCTGATTATAAATTCCCTCTCGCTGGTTCTGCTCGTTCTCCTTTTCTGGCTAGAGTCTTTTTCCCTTCTGATGGTTCTTTTCTAGATCCTTGTTTGCTGGTTGGAACCGGGTCCCTTGCTGGTAGTTCGTTGGGTGTTGTTTTTGCTGTCCCTGATGGTGTTTTGGCTGGTATTGGTTCTAAATTTTTTGATACTCCTTTAGTTAATCCATTGACTACGAGTTATCTTGGTCCTTTGTTGGGTGTTTCAATAACTATTCCTACACCTCTGCTAGGTTTTGGCTCTTCAGTCTTGGATTCGTTATGTTGGCAAGATCAGTCTGCTAGAGTTGAAGAAGGGTGGATTACAGTAAGAGGAAAACAATCCAAGAAATCCTCATCTTTTTTTGACATGACCCTTCGGTCCCATAAGAAGGGATCAAAAGTTTAGTCCCCTCTCCTTTTTTTGATGTTTTCTTAGGTTTATCTTGCACGACAGATTGGGATATTTTTGTTGGACTGCCTTCTTTGGTAGTGTTTCTTTGTGAGGGATTTGGGGTGTCTTGGCTTTTGTTTTGACTGGATTGTTGTGTCTTTGGAACTCTTATAGATTTATCTTAAGTTCTAAGTATTGTAAAGGGTTTCGGGGCCCCTTCAAAACCTATATTTACCTTAATTCAAAAACACATGGGAGCTAGTGGACTTGCCACAATATAAAACAAGAATAGGAGTTACGTGGGTCTATAAGATAAAAATTAATGAGAAATGCCAAATTGAGAAGCATAAGGCAAGGCTAGTAACCAAAGGTTTTGTACGAAAGCCTGGTAGATACTATGAAGAAACTTTTGCACTAGTAGCAAGATTATATATGATTAGAACTGTGTTAACGGTAGCATCAAAACACCATTAAATGTCAAGTCTTCATTTCAGAATGGAATTCTAAATGAAGAGGTATATGTTGATCAAACCTGGATTTGAGATCAAAGGACATGAACAAAATGTCTATAAGCTAAAAAATGCCTTGTATGAATTGAAACAAGCAAAAAGAGCATGGTACAGTAGAACAAATTCCAATCTACTTAACAAAGGGTTCAAGCACAACAACAATAAACCAACAATGTACACAAAGACAAACATGTTCAAGGTAAAATCCTAATTGCATGTATCTGTATTGATGATTTACTATATATTGGTAACTCTCACCTTGAGGAATTCAAGCTTGATATGGAAACATAATTTGAAATGACCAATCTCAGTCACATGAACTACTTTCTTGGTCTAGAAATTGAACAATTAAAATAGGATATCTTCATCAGCCAAAGGAAATATGCACAATATGTATTGACCAAATTCAAAATGAATTAGTACTCATATTGTTCTAGGTACCAAATTGAGTAATAATGATGAAGGTGCAACAGTAAACTCTACATTATACAAGAAGTTAGTAGGAAGCCTAATGTATTTGACAACAACAAGGTCAAACATTATGTTTGCAGTTAGCCTTCTTTCTAGATTCTTGGAACAAATGAAGACATCTCATTGGAAATTAGGGAAAATAATAATAAGCTATATTGCAGGAACTGTACAACATGGTATTTTGTATACAGGTTATGGAGACTACTAGCTAGTTGGATTTATAGATAGTGACTTTGCTGGAAGTGTTGAGGAAAAAAAGAGCACATCAGCTTATGCATTTTGTTTGGGTATATGTATAGTCTCATGGACATCCAAGAAGCAACCCATAGTCACCATTCTAGCTATAGAGGTAGAGTATGCAAAAATTACATCAGCAACTTGTCAAGCACTATGGATGAAGAGATCAATAAGTGAAATTCCACCAAAAATAAAGGAGCTAATTAGTATGTTTTGTGACAACAACTCATTAATAATATTTTTCAAGAATCATGTCTTCCATCAGAAAAGAAAGAACATCATTAGAGAGATAGTTAGCAATGGAGAAATTAGTTTATAGTATTGTAAATCTAAAGATCAATTGGCAAACATATTTACTAAGCCATTGGCAAAATAAAATTTTGAATTTCAAAAGCAACAATTAGAAATTGTTAGTGCTAAAGATATTATAATAAATGGAGTCAAAATTAAGGGGGAGTATTAGATGTAATTAATGAATCCATACATAAACATTGAGTTTGTTCGCAAGTCAGGTTAACCACGCATTTGAGTTTTCTAGGTGGTTAGATCCCACATTTATTACAAACTTTGAAGGGCACAAAGTTTCCAGATTTTGCCTCCCAGTTTTGTCTTTCAAATTTTTAGCACTCTATGATTTTTTATTGCTCCGTTTCATCAAATATAATAAACTTGTTGTAAAAAGAGTCTTGAAGATGTAATGAAAAGCATGTATGAATTTATCTTAGCTTCTGTTTAAAAATCTCTGATAAATTTAAATCTAATCAAACTTATATTAAATGTATTCTACAATAAAATGTATTAAGCAATGTCCACAAATCAAAATTGTATCAAGGTTCCATTTTCAACATAGATGTGACTGTGTTTATATTTCTTTTAGATTATCTGACGTTTTCCTACTATTAATTACTTAAATTCTGACAAGTTATTCTTTGAATTTTAATTCCATAATTAGTACTTATTTTACTAAAAAATTCTAATTATATCTTGTACTTTTAGAAATCACATTTTAGCCAAGGCTTTAAAGATATTCTTTGAATACTATGCGGTTCTTAGAACCTAATGAAAGAGAGAAAAATGTTAAGTGGTAGAGTACACTTCTCTACGAGAATAACTTAGAATCAGATTGTTTGCACAACAAAGAAACTTTAGGGGATCTAGAGAAAAATGGTTGGAAATCTAATTGATTTCAAATAAGGAATACAACCCTCTAATATATAAACACGCTTCTCTTTTCCATACTTTAAAAATGCCAAAAATAAATTGTTGTTCCAGTCTTAGGTAGGAACTCCACTGTCTTGTAGCTCTTGTTGATATAGCTTACTAATAATTTTAGTTAAAGTTTGGGGGATTCTCCAACCTTGGCCTTTCTTCACTTTCCACGCACACCACCTCCTCATATTCCTTGCTCACTAAGATTAGGAAATTGTGAATAAAGTTGTTCATAATTATGGTGAGTAATTATCATGGTAATCTTTAAAGGATTCATTTATGGTGTGAAGTGGAGCATAGCTCCTAACAACAACCAAACAACATATGATGATGAATGGTGAAAAACTTAGCAACATCCTCTTCAAAGCTAGTTTTTTCCTTATATGCTCAACAAATTTATGGTAGAATACTTACGAAATTAGTAGAAATGTTTGAGCAATGCCATGAGGATAACTCACTAGGATTTAATTTCCAATTTCATTTTTCTTAATTAAATTTTGATTGGTCATCACTGCCAATCTATGGTTGTATTTAGGGCTAAGATTACCTTTTGTTTTTTATTAGTTCAACAAGAATTTTGGAGGGCCCCTAATCTTCCCTTTTACAATGAGAAATAAGCATTGAGCTCGTTTAGATAAGAGTACCTTTTGTTGAGGCTAAACCTCATTGAGCATATCTTTGAAATCTAATATATTAGTGAGTTATATTTTTAGTTCTAATATAATTATTTTAAAGGCTTTTATTTTATAAATATGTTTTTTTCTACATGAAGTTTATTTATATTCAATCTTGTATAACTATTATTTTAAATATCTTCCTTTGAGAAATTATGGGTGTTGCATTGTGATGCATGAGCTTCACCACTATGTACATTGTTTAGTTATCTACCATGCACATCATTTTTTGAACACTTAGTTTAACCATAGTTTTAATAGCATCAATTATGGACTTTTCCATGCAATTATAAAATATTTGCCCACTACTTTGTAATTGTGGTAGAATAAAAACAAGAGAAGATCGAGTGTTTGAGAAAAAGATGTTGTAGAAGCAATTTGAATGGAGAGTGAGTTAAGAGATCATTGCCCAGATTATCAAAAATCCTAGCAGGTTTGACAAGGTTCGGAAGATTGAGTGGAAGGTTGTTACAAAGGCTAAATATATGTGAAGCCAAGAAGATTGTAGTTCACAGTGATTGAAAAAGTAAGATCATGAGAGAGTTGAGGCAAAAGATTGTGCAAAGATTTGGAGCCCCCTGTTTGAAAAGGCTAATAATTGTCAATAGTTTAGATCACCATGAAATAATATTAAAGTGCAAAAAATGGAACAAAGATCACTTATGAAAGGAGGTAATTTCTAGTTTATGGTTGGGATTGCAACCTCCAAGAAAGAGGATCAGAAGTTTTGATCTTGAGGCGTCCATCGTAGGAAGGAAGGAACAAAGATCACTTTATGAAAATTATAATCAAAAGGAAAGACTACAACTCTGAATGTATTAACTCGATCAAGGAAATCACAACTAGAGTGAAGTCATTGAAGATAAATAAAAGAAAAAACATGCCAAGGACATGTTTGATTGCTAGAGTAAGGTGAAGTCTTTGTTCAAAGAAATATTAATTTGCCAACAAAAAAAAAGTTTGGATGACTTTCATGACAAGGAGATTTCTAGTGTTTTATGAATAGATCCTTGGAAGTTCACTCATTGCAAATGTAGAGAGGGAGATCGGGCCAATAAGGAGGCATGTTAAAGTGTTTTTTCTTTAAAGGTGTAGCAAGGGTTTCCCATGCTGTTGCAATACATGGTTGCAGATTGCAGTATTGCTAAAATGTTTGTGAAGGAGAAATTGTGGCCAGATAGGAAGAGAAACTATAATAGTGGAAGAATTTGCCGATCTGAGAAGTTTGTCACCATCAAATTAATAAGACAAATGATATCTAACTATTTTTTATGAGTCTAAAGAGAGTTTCTATCAAAATATAGTTTGTAACTATTGGATAAGACAAAGAAACCCCAACATTTACGTGGTTGGTGATTTGGATTGCAACCAAAGGTAAAGAATATGCAGAATATTGTGTTAAAGTCACCACCAAATAGTTAAATTTGACCATAGATTCAAAAGAGCTATTGTAAAGAAAGAGATTGGATCAGTTTTGCAAGCTGCAAAGAATTGATGATTGTCATAATCAAAAGTTAAGAAATTTATAGTCATTTGTTAAGCCAACCAGACAAGTTTGAAAAGATCAAGGAACAAAGGGTGAAGGTGCAAGAATCAAAATCAAAGCGAGGTGAGGTTAAATTGTTTTTTCAATGGGGAAATTGGTAAAAAGTGAAGAAAAAATGCAATTTTAATGCGTGAGAAGGATGTTTTTAAAGATTAATTGCTAAAATTTAAAAAGTCTAATTCAGAATTGATAGAAATTATAAAGCAATAGACAAAGTATATCTATGCAAATTCATGTGAAATTGATATTCTTGAAAGTAAATTAAAGAAAGTCAAGAAGGAAAATCGAGAATTAAAGGAAAATTCAAAATTGTTTAATGAAATTAAGAAGAAGAATAAAGATATAAAAACAAATCTCAAGTTGTTGGAAAAAGAAAATGAGTTTCTAAAATTAAAACCATTACTTTGTGATGTCGCATGTGGTACATGAGATTCATTTTGTTCCCTTGATCTATCAACTGACTTGCATGTGGTGCACCTAGTGTTTCTTCAAGTGAAGTTAAAGGAAATAATATGTGTTAATCTCCTAATTTTGCAAATGCAAGTTGTGATGCTAAATGAAAAGGTTGTCTTGAAAATAATATTGGTTTGGAAATCATGCAAAATCTAGGATATAACATAAGAGGACTAGGAAAGAATGGGCAAGGGATAATAGACCCTTCGACACTTTATGAGGCCAAAGAATGAAGGTCTCATATATATGGTAATAAAGATATATCTAATGTTCCAAGTGTTACACATCCATGCAAATGAGCCCAATAAATCCAATGTTTGCATTGCCACAAAGGACATAAAGTAGAGAAATTTTTGGAATCTTCACCCTTGTTCAATTTGTGGGTTGTGTAATACCCCAAAATTGGCACCTAATAAACTCTAATCAATTTTGGTGCGTTCCTCAAATTTTTGCATCTTCAAAGTCCTATCTTACTAAGCAATTTTCTCTCTCCTGCTTGACTTTACTTGACTTGATGTTAGATGCAAAAAACCCTAATTTGCAATAATCAAACGCTAAATTAATTCCTAAGTCCTAGACTTTATTTGGCTAAATAATCTCTATGATAAGTTAATTTAATTATAAAGTCCTAAGTGCTTTTAATTAAATTAAATCCACCCCATTAGCTAAATACCGTTGAAAGGAATTAATAAATATTTAGTTAATTGAATGGACACCTCTTTATTTGAATTTAATTATTCAAATTATTCGAAAGGTCACCTCTCCACATGTGGCAAATTTCATTCTTTTAATTAAATAATTAGTGCATTTTTGTCTCACAAGGGAATGAAGAGTCAGGAGTTTCAAATCAAGAAACTCTTCATTCCTCTCTCGGGCTTTTCTATTTAATTAACCTCTTTTTCTCATTCAAGGATGGCAATTTGGAGAGCATCTACACTATATGCAATTTTAGTCTCATTTGATTCAAAGCTTTTTTTATTGCATATTTAGTCTATTATCTCATCTTAGTTTAATATTGCATTTCATATTAGAGTTAATTTGCTTATTGGTTTCTTAGTATAATATCATCTTTATTTCAAAATCAAATAAAAATCTGCACTTCATCTTTTCTTTCAAGCATTCTTTTTAGATTAATCGCATCTCATTTAGCTTAATTTCAATTAGATTTGCTCATTTTTATTCTTTTTAAAATCCTCCTTTGTTAGGTTGGTCTTATGGTTGTTGACTCTCGATTTGAGAGCAATTAAACACCCCGCCTGCATAGGAGGCAACAGGTCGCTTCCTCACAAATTTTGAATTGAATTGCTCATATTCTCTTCGTAATTTGATCATAGGGGTAATGACTATGTTGCGTATGTGGTTGATTTAGAGGTCACATTCAAGCACACACATTTTTGGCGCCCACCGTGGGGCAGAAAAGATCAATTTCTGGCCTCATTCTTGATTGCTTTTTCAGTTTTAGTGTTGGTTACAGGCATTGTATGGCTATGTAAAGCTTGGAAACCTTATAATATAGTAATTAATGGATAGAATGATGAATTATATTTCTCATGCTTTTGGTTTGGTTCATTTTTATAAAAAAATGAATAAGTTATGATCATTTTGGTGAAAGTGGGTATTTGCAGATTTGAGATTCTCTGAGTACAGTCAGATTGAAACATCTGGTACGGACAAATTATGCAGAATCAAGATCTCTAATAATATTCACTGGAAAGATACGTGACTTATCTTTCATTTCCTTTTGCTTTGAGTCATTTTTATGCAAATTTGTGAAAGTTATGGCCATTTGAGTGAAAAGTGAATTTTAACAATCTGTATTGGAGTTGCAGGCAATGATTCATTCTTAGAAAATGATTTATGAATGGGAAAAATAAATGGCTTACATATTTGGAAACTAGATTCATTAATAGTTATTTTGAAATTGGTTTGGTTTCATTTGAATTATTTTTGAGAAATATATGTGACTCCCTAGGCAGGGCCTGTTGTTTTAAATTTGGTTTATGACCGAAAAATGGCAGTCTGAAAAGGTTATTGGTTGAGGAACCAAATTGAATCATAAGACCTTGTAACTTTGGGAAATAGTAGTTCTTGATGTTGGCTAAAAACTTCATTCTTTCCAGAAATTTTAATATTGTGATTTTATGGGTCAAATAAATCAATCTTTAAAGACTGTCTTGAAGACAGCAATGTTACATATCTTACGGTTTTCCATTGATTTGTCTTGATTCTATACTTTCGGATGTGTGCTAAATGTTGGATTGCAGATCTTTGGACCTAAGGTGAGTTCTTAAAATCTCTATAACATTTGGTTTGGGATTAAAATTGAACCTCTCATGTGTTTGGCTTGAGTGTTTACATGCTTTCATAGAACACATTTCAATTGATGCTCTTAATGGGAAATGAATGAACATAGATTTGCTTTCATACAAGTTTATGTAAGTGAATGCTTGTGTTTAAACTTTAAGTAACTCTTGATTCCAATATCAAATATCTCATTGAGTGATTAAGGTCATGGATTCATTCCTTGTTTACATAGGGAGTTAAATGCACCACTTTGTGGACTCACTCTATGTTTGCTTGGAAAGTTAAATATTCCATTGGTTCAACCCTTTTTCATTTGTGAGTAGTATTGATAAGCAACTTTAGATTACTTGTGATTGATCTAGATTGCTATCTTGGGTTATTGGACTCGCTAATCCACCGACCCCTCGTTTCCGCCCCGTGGTTGCAAGGTCAGTGCCATATTAAAGGGGAGGGGTCTACAGGAAAGAAGCGTTAATTGCTCCACTAGGCAACCCTTTTGTGCTTTTTAGAACTCATTAGTTTTCTAAAGTGTGGACTCACTTTGAGTTTGTGTGAAGAGTTAAATGTTCCACTTTTGGACTCACTTTGAGTTTGTGTGAAGAGTTAAATGTTCCACCTTGTGGACTCACTTCACATTCACTTGAAGAGTTAAATGTTCCACTTTTGGACTTAATTCACATTTACTTGAAGAGTTAAGTGTTCCACCTTTAGTGCTTTAAATACTTTTGATAGAGAATTACTTACTTTTTCATTTCTAGAAGACCTGCTTGGGGATTTCATCACCTCAAGGGATGACCTTAACTCCCGTGTTCCGGCGGAGTATAAATATCAGGAGGTGAATCCAAAGACACCTCTCTTGGGAATGAGTTAGATTTCACTCTTGGCTAAGCCTCAAAGAACTTTATACCTTTGAGAAGTGAAGGAGAAGATTTGGGTTACCGTCTCCCCTCGGCTGTGTGATTTCAAATTGTTCTCATCTACGGATTTGTGCCTCACGTACCTTGCGTATATCGAGGACTCCCTTTAGAAAAGCCATGTATATCCTTTTAGACAACTTGCTAGGATGTTGTTGTGTTCTAAGTGCTTGGTAAAACATTTTCAAGAACATACACAAGTAGAGTCCTTAGGGAGTAGAAATACTAAGTCACTATTCTTGTTCATGCGCAAGGTTGCTTTGTCCCTTGCCCATTGCTTGAAGACTGTTTGCTTGAACTCCTTGATTGATGTCTTATGTGCTTGATCAATGACATAAATCTGATCTGCCTTTTTGTCCATGATCTATTTTTCTATTTTCCTGTCGTTCACCATCAGAAACTAGTTGTCTTGAGTTAGGAATCGATCGATCTTTGCTTTGACTCGCATTGTCTCTCATCTATTCATCTTATCTCTTTATGCCTTTTGTACCTTGCATTGCGATAGTCTTATCTCGGCTATTCTAGCCACCTCTTTTGACGACTCGTACCAAGTTCACCTTGCATCTTGGCTGTTCTAGCCATTCATCTCCTTTGTGTTATCTTAGAGACAGAGTCTAGCTTTATCCTGAATCTTTGCTCGCTGCATCTTTGTCTATGACTATCATGACTCGAAGTGGCAAGACTTATCTCGTTCAGAATACTGATCAAGATAGAAGCAAACCTCGTAACCAAGACATGGGTCATCTTGAATTTGTTATGAAATCTGAACTTTATGAGGGATCTTCACATTCCTCCTCATTCCAAGAGTATTACAATCCATTGTTTCAGATACAGTCTGACTTATTATTTCAAGAATATTATAACCCATTGTTTCAAGACCAGCAAGACTCTGAAGGGTCACTTTCTAGAATCGATCCTATCGATCCTCTTGAACCTATTGACTCTTTTGATCCTATTTTCAAGATGGGAGATCCATTCCACTTTCCAAGGGGAGGTAAATTCAGCGCTAGTCATAAGCAACCTCCAAATGACCAAGGTCATGGTCAAATTCTAAATGAAAAGAGTTATGATCAATCCCACAATATTTAATATCTAGTCAACATTCGAGACCTTTACAATTTGAAACAACGACAAGGGGAGCCTCTCCTAACATTTCTCCAGAGATGGAGACAACTGTGCACGAAGTATCCTCATGAATTACCTGAGTCTGAAAGCCTTGATATCTTCTTGGACAATCTTGTCCCAAACTTTGGATACCAAGTACGATTAAAAGGTCCCCTCACTTTTGACAATATGATTAGGTGGGCTGTGAGGATAGAAGCGTTTATGGTCAAGAAGGGAGAATTGACTTTGAGTAAAGACAACAAGCAAGGACCTTCTCCCTCAAATAAGGATAAGGATAAGATTGTCAACAAAAACATAGATGTTATGAATGATAGGGTTGTTGAACATGTGACACCAAAACCCTCAAAGTCTGTCTTTAATCTCAGCTCTAGCATGCAAATAGTCGATGCCACTGAGAAGGCTACAACAGAAGCTCAACCGCCTTCCAAATTTGCTAGAAACAAACTTTGGATCTCTCACTGTGATATGATCATTTCTCTAGGGAGTGAGGATACTCCTAAACCTAAAACCCCCTTTGTCTTGTGAGGCCCTACGCCTCCCTCTTATAACTCCACACAGTCTCTAGCTTGTGTGAATGCTATCACTCAATCTCGTGCAAAGATTGTTCTCAAAGGTCCTAAACCTTTGACATTCGAACCAAAACTATCTATGGATAAAACCCTCACTGAGGTAAATGTCCCCAAAATCTCAATCTCCACCAGTTTCAATCTATGGAGGGTCATTTGACTTCACCTCATTATTTTTCCTTCTCTGAAGAAGACAATCACTTGCTGAGCCACCCACATGATGCTCTCCTACACAATGAAGTTATGGAAGGTCCCAAGCATATCCACCATGTCCTCATTGACAATAGTGCTAGCCTAAATACTTGCTCTACTAAGATGCTTACCCAAACGACAGACACCTTTGTTCCTGCCGATAGAGAGTCCACTGAGTTCTATGATGCTAAGCTAAAAGAAATAGAAAAGACCCTAAATATCAAAGATATTGGCATGGGGGAATATCAGATTGAGTCTGTCTTGTCACTGACAGCTCTCCCTCCATCTCCATGTTCCTATGAGGAACCTTCTGAAGATAGATTTGGTATTGGCTATCAGGGCCATGAACTTGACCAACCTAGCTACAACTCTCACTCACATGAAGATTTAGATGATGAAGAAGAAAAAATTCAGTCTATGACACATGAAAGATTTCTGAATGTTCAAAATTCTGATTTAGACTACCAGAAAGAGTCTTATCTACCTTCTCAAGTGCTTCAAGAACATGATCTTGGTCCTCACCAGGAGGATTTTATACACTCTACTGAACATATTTCTACTACTGCAGCTACTACTGAATATGCCATTACCTCTAATGGCACATATACTGATTGGGAGCAACTGTTGGATGTTTCCCTTATATTGGGTATGCCTCAAGGTATGTCTATTCTAGATTGTTCCACCACTTCTGCTATTGAACAGACTCCTACTGCTGCCAACTCCAATGGAACACATAATGATTGGGAGCAACTATTGGATGCTTCCCTCCTCTTGGGTATGCCTATTCCAGATTACTCTGCTACTTCTACTACCGAACAAGATCCTGCTATTGAAGAAACATTTCCTTTGACAAATGATAGTGATGAAGAAAATCTACCTCTGACTATGTCTCTAGCTGAATGGGACTCTATATCAGATGCTACTACAAAAATACCAGTTGATGCTACACACTTATATGCTAGTCTTAACAACTCAAAAAGAGGAGAAAGTTATGATCCTCTAGATCAAGCTATTGATGATGATCCTTTCCACCCTCCTATGGAGATCATTCCTATGGCTCCTAGGCCATCTACTCCAAGCTATACTCCTACTACTCCAACAAATCATGGGTATGTAAGACCCCATTCTGTTACAGCTTCATGGAATCCTGGTATATCCAGAATAGAATTGGTTCCTACTCGTGTGCTCTTACCACCTGAAAGGGGACCTGACTCTTGGAATAGGTTATCTTGGTTAGGCTCACATAATATTCCTCCAAACTTATCTAACTCTTCTAGGATAACTCACAATCGACAATGCTCTATGGAAGATTACTTTCTTGATCTATCTGATGCATTCATGAATGATGAAGATGATATTAATATATTTGCACTTGAGCCCATCCCATCAACTTTTCTTCCCCCTTCATCTCCCAAAAAAGTGGCCCGTCCACTTCCATTTCCACCTCTCCACCTGAACCAGTCATATAAGCCTCTTTCATCCACCATTCCCGAGTCTTTTGGAAGTAACTTGGATGTGCAACATAAAAATAAAAATAATGAGAATCCACTTATATCTCAAGGTCACCATGTCCCATCTAATCGACATGTGACTACGAAGAAAGGAAAGCAACAGAGGTGTTCAAAAGACCGCAAAGGTCCTCAAAAAGAAGAAGACAATCAAAAGCCAAAAAATAAAATAAAAAATGGATCTCGAAATCCATTCTATAGGCATTGTCATCAAAAGCACCTCAAAGTAAAGAAGAAAAAATTCAAAAGCTATGTGGATTCCAAAGAAAGGAAAAATCAAAGTTGTCATTCGAGCTTCCAAAATTCTCATACTTCCCTTCATTTCATCACCTTTGCCTCTCATACTTCACACTCTTCACTCCATCTTGCCTTTTCCCAAAGTGCATTTCAGTATCTCCTTATTGCTAATGACATGACTAAGAAAAATCTAGAACGTGCTCTTCCTAAGCATTTAGAGCGTGCGAAATCTGACAAAGAGTTAAGATGTGTCCACAAGGATATTTGTGGGTCTTTCTTAAGTGATCTTTCCTTGACTATGGATCTCTTAATAGCTAGACACTACTGGTTGGATCTCCTATTACTGCTACAACATCTGGTTCTAGTTCTGCAACTTCTCAGCTGGCTACTACTACAAAATATTGTGCTTTCAGAGATCACCACTGAAGGAGAACAACTCAAAGAGCCCACCAACGCTCTTCATCTAAAGAATTTCTATAGCTGACATTCTCTATGTGCTCATGTATATATTTATTGGTCCTGAAAAAATCCAAAAAAATTGATATATTGCAAAAAATCCTAAAAATTGCAAAATGTCCTAAAAAATGATCATCTTAGTGAAAACCTGGCAAACAGGCGAATTGATGTATCTATTATCCTGGTGAAAACCTGGTAAATAGGCGCCTTGATAATACTCCAAAAAAAAAAATAGAAAATTTGAAAAAATATAAAAAAATGAGATATTCAAAAAAATACAAAAAAAGCAAAAAATAGAAAAGTACAAAAAAATTGAAAAAGAAAAAAATGTGTCATTGATGAAAACCTGGTAAACAAGCGTCATGGTAGAAAAAATAGAATCTCTGCCAAGATGGTGAAAACCTGGTAAACAGGCGCCTCTTGTTTTCCTGAAGTAACATCTTCTCTCGGCGTCGCTTGGCTCTTAGTTTCTCGCTTTAGTTTGCTTTCCATCTTTAGTTTGCTTCCTTTGTTTCCTGCTTTAGTTTGTTTCCCACTTTGGTTTGCTAGCTCATGCCTTCGCTTTCAGTGTCTTTGAGATTTTGCTCGACTCTTCATGGATTGGAACTGGTTCATGCTTGGGGGCACCCACCTGATCTAGGGGGCATTTCCCTATCGCCTTCAGAAACTCTTTTCGTGCATCAGTCACTAGTGGTTCTCACTGCGTCTGCCTGTTGATGCCTAGCTACTTTTGAGATCTCTCTCTGAGTATCTCTTGTGTATCGGTCGCCGATGGTTTTCTACTATGCCTGCCTACTGATACCTAGCTTTCGTTCGACCTCTCTCATTCAGGATTTTCTCCCTTACATCAGTCACCAGTGGTTCTCACTGTGTCTGCCTGCTGATATTTCGCTAGTATCTATGAGATTTCTCACCTTGAGAATCTCTCTCGTATCGGTCACCAGTGGTTCTCACTGTGTTTGCCTACCGATACTTCGTTAGTTTCCCGATATTTTCTTGAGACTTTGTCTTTTGCGATAGTCACCAGTGGTTCTCATTGCATCTGCCTGCTGTCGCTATCTCGTTGAGACTTCGAACGTTATATGTTTCTGATTCGACTTCAATCCGCTTGAACACGAACTTAAACTGAAACTAAACCTAAATGTGTGTTTCTTTGACACATGTTGAGCTTTTTTTTCTTTGAGTTCTTGTTTGTTTGCTTTGTTCTTTTCTTTGCTTTCTGTTTGTTGGTTTAGTTCCAATGATCCAAAGAATTCATATAAGAGGGGTGTTCGTCTGTAAGAGCCTCCATCTCGTATTGGATGGCCATGCGTACCTCGAATCCTTTTATATGGACACTTTGGTGAGGTTGGTTCTTCTCCTTGTCTTTTGAGTGACTTATTTTTGCTACTGGTGAAATTGTAAATGCTCGTCCTGTTAAGTGAATGTAAGGGTCACTGCGAGCAATCTTTGGCAAAAGAAGGAACTCCTGCGTGTTTGGTGTGTTTGTCGCAAGCAACATTCAGGTCATTCTAGCATCTATGCTCTAATGCTTATGTTAACTTGCTAGATCAAAAGGAATAGGTGTTCAGGTCATTCTGGCTTCTTGTGCCTTAATGCTTACATCTTATTTCGACAAACTTAAGACTTATGTCATATTCATATTCTCATGATAGTGATATTAGTGAGGATTGTATGACATCTTGTGATTGTCCAAACTTAAAAGACTCTATGATGAAAATATGGGGAGTCCAACAACCAAGTCCTAGGCTTGCATCTTTAGCTTAGGCTTGCATTTTCTAGGCTTGCATTCGCATTTTTAGGCTTGCATTTGAGACAATGTTTGGTGCTCTCTTGATTGTCTTGTCTTCATCAAAGGTTCTCATCTTTTGTCCCGGGTTCATCATGATTGCACAAGTTTTTGGGATCGAAATCGAAATCTGACATCTCTAGATCGCTCGAAATTGCATTTTAAATTCTAAATCCCTTTGGGATTGGACGTTTGTGCAGTCAGTCTTCTGGCATCATTTTCCTGCCAGATCCTCATCTTTGCATCATGTTCTTGAGATTTTTTCTCTTCTCATCACAGTCAAACCTAGTCAAACCATGGTCAAACTTGGTCAGCAGGACCTTTGGATTGCTTCAAACTGCTTCTGATCTGCTTTATTCTTCTGGATCTTTAATCTTATCTATATTTGCAACCTCTTGGTGTCAATCATCTTCTGACGTGTCATCTTTCGATTTCACTCCCAAGGGGGCAGGATGATTGCATCATTGAATCTTGTCGAATCAATTCTTGAATTAGTCTGATCTGAATCATCAGTTCTCATTGCTTGGGGCATCTCAGTGTCTCACATGTGCTTATCTCATCATCTATCTTTTAGGTATCTGAGCAATCTAACTTGGATCCTCAAGAATCAAACTTCATTCTGGAGATGGTTCTCGAAATCTTTCTAGGTATTAGGGCAATCTAACCCTAATTCTTGGGAGTTAAGCTTCATTCTGGAGATGGCTCTCAAAATCTCTCTTAGACCGTTATCTGGGCAATCTAACCTAGGTCTCGGAGGGCTAAGCTTCGTATTGGGGCAATCTAACCCTGATTCTGGAGACAGTCCTAAATCTGCATCTTCATTAATTGGTATTGGGGCAATCTAACCCCAGTTCCAGTTCTCTTCTAAGACTGTTGTCTTCGCAATCTAACTTGGACTTTAGAAATTCTCATCATCTGTCACTTCAGACTATTCTTTGAATCAACGCGCTGTTCGCACATCAATTCAAAGAGGGGCAAAATGTAATACCCCAAAATTGGCACCTAATAAACTCTAATCAATTTTGGTGCATTCCTCAATTTTTTGCATCTTCAAAGTCCTATCTTACTAAGCAATTTTCTCTCTCCTACTTGACTTTACTTGACTTGATGTCAGATGCAAAAAACCCTAATTTGCAATAATCAAACGCTAAATTAATTCCTAATTCCTAGACTTTATTTGGCTAAATAATCTCTATGATAAGTTAATTTAATTATAAAGTCCTAAGTGCTTTTAATTAAATTAAATCCACCCCATTAGCTAAATACCCTTGAAAGGAATTAATAAATATTTAGTTAATTGAATGGACACCTCTTTATTTGAATTTAATTATTCAAATTATTCGAAAGGTCACATTCAAGCACACACAGGTTGAAGAATCATTGTGAAAATAATCATGTAGATTGATTATAGATGGATTGATGGTCCTAGTGGAAAAGAGTAACAAAGATGTTGAAAAGGAATACATCATAGAGTTAGTTTGAAACCACCACCTTTTTCCCTAAAATGAAATAAAGGTGAAATTGTGTAGAGAGATGGTAATATTTTGTGATTGACACATCAAATGGTGTCATATAATATGAAATACAAAAGTCTTCTTTAGAGAAAGGAAGGAAAATGTTGCAATGTGAATTGCAAAGGTTTGGGTTTTTTCCATATTGAGTTACCTTGTACTAGAACGGTCACATCAATTTCCAAAGATCCAATTTTGAGTGCTTTGAAATCGAATTATGAGTCTTAGCATCAATTGGGGATGTTACGGTGTTATGCATGAGCCTCACTACCATACACATCATTTAGTTATCCACCATGCACATTATTTTTTGAACACTTACTTTAACCATAATTTGAGTAATGTCAATTAAGAAATTTTCCATGCAATTAGAAAATTGAGTTCTATTAACTTGTTAGCTAGAGATTGATGTACCACTCGACATGATTTATGTATAGGAATAATTTTTTGAGGGTTTTGTATGCAAAATATATAAAACAATTGCTTGGTGATATGTGTAAGATGGAAAAAATGGAAAAATAGGGTTTAGAACAATGGAAGTTTGCACATAAAAGAGACCCTAAACCAATATTAACTACATACATGAAATTATAATGATGTGGAATGTAAATCTGGAAAAGGTTGAAATTAAATGAAATACATACCTCATAATATAGCTAATCTGGAAATACCTATTTTTTGGTGTCTGTACTGAGTTTCTGGAAATTCTGCAACCAAATCTGGCCTGGAAACACAGAGACAGAGAAAACCCATAAATCTTTTTCTTTTCTAAGAAAGGCTGACCTTGACCCCTTTATGTCGACCTTAACCTACACTGCTCCAACGGAAATTTTGTTCATGGATCCCAAAAGTTTGTTGAAAAGGGTATCCAAATCTGCTCTGTAAATCATTGTTCTACACCTGTTCCTGCAAGAAAAATGGTTTTGTTGTTTGGATGAGGGGTTTGCCTTGGTCAAAACCCGGTTTTCGAATTAACCTTGAAATATAATTGAAATAGAGAATGCTAGAAAGTAGTAGAAGTAGATCTAACAACGAAGCTATGATATTCAATAGATATGCAATTGTATTTGAAATGTAAACAATTATGTTAATATGAAAGCTTGGACTCAACACTAAAAAGCATAAATGTAAATCAAAACCTCCATGATTGTATGCTTGAAATCCACCTTGAAGGGAGGATGAATAGATCTTGAACATGCACAAAGGATCTTGAAGGAAAATCACACCACCATGATGGATAGACCTAGGGTTTGAATGATGAATCTTGAATGCTTGATCCAAATCCCTTCAAAGGTTTGAATGCTTGAATCCTAATTGATCTTCAATGGAGAGCTTGAATGCTTGAATTCTTGAATGATGTCTCTATTCACTTGAGCATGAATAAATTTTGCTTCTTGTGTGACGATCTTTGATTTCTTGATTGAGAGATCTTTCATGGACTTGATGAAGAAAATGAGAGGAGGAGGCTTCCTTTTATAGTGATCTAGGGCACAAAATTCTAGAGGTCGACATAGGGGAAATAAATTCCCATTAAGCCTATACCCCTAGAAATGGACCAAAATTAAATATAATTTAAGATTTTACCATTTCGAAGCTTGAAACAACGGATCCAGAAGCAGGAAATAAATCTTTCCGAAACCCGACATCCTAAAACCCTCAGAATTTGAAATTTGAACCCTGGGTCAGGGTTGAGGTCTTGACCCTGAGATCAAGAACCTCAAATTCTCAGAGCAGGTTGCCAGAAGCAAGCATAAAAGAAGTGGAAAATGGGGCAGAACAGGGGAAAAATCCAGATCTAGACCAAAGACCCATTCAAGGCATTTGACATGACCCCAAACCACTTACTCGAAGGGCTAAACAAGTCCTAAATGGAAGTGCTTCTATTTTTTGACGATACATTTAGCCCCTAAATTAGCAAGAGTATGGACTCAATGCAAACTCTTGGTAAAGGAGAAGAAAGATTCCAATGGATCACAACGAGGTAGAATATCACTTAGTTGAGAACATGATCCCCCAAGCCAAGGATTATAACTCAACATACACACACGAGGGTACACAAACAAAGATAAAACAAAGCTAAAGACACAAAAAAAAAAAGGGGTTAGTACAAAAACAAACCCAAATCACTAGCAAAGGAAACCTTGCTAAGAAATGCTTCCTATACTAATATCGTATTTGGAAAGCTATCATAAAAGCATAAATGACTACATAAGAAAGACAAGAGAAATATTATAATTGACATAGTTTCATGATCTGATCCTACTAGCATGAAAGAAAAAGAGAGAAAAGGAAAAGTGATTACCTCGCCTAGTAAGATGCACACCTTACCATGAATCACCAAGGAGGGAGAGCCTAATAGGTAGCCAAACCTAAAAGCTCGCCCATAAATTGTACCTTGTAGTTGTAATCCATCTTCTGATAGCTTTTGGAATACCCATATATCCACATTCTTGTATCACTATGGAATATAAAATCCATGTCTCTTCAGGATTTAGCAACTTATGTGTGTTACCTTCTGAGGATTTAGCATATTTGAAATTGAAAATGCATGTCTCTTCAGGATTTAGCAACTTATGTGTGTTACCTTCCGAGATTTAGCATATTTGAAAAATGAAAACTATAGTACAAGGGAGACCATATATATGCCCATCTCCTTATCATGGTTACCTAATAGGTAGGATAAGGAAGAGAAGGAGGATACCTACTTCAAAAAGTAAGGAGATATCCTATTAACAACAATGTACACTATATTCTTAGTGAAGAGTATTGACCCTTACAAATTGAAGAACATAAATAATTGTGAAAAAGGATATGTCACTTATGGGAAAAGGATCCTCAAAGAGAAAAAGATCTTATCAACAAGACCCGCACAGTAGAGGAGTGCTTTGGATAAAATATCATCTTTTAAAGAAAAGAAAAGAGGGATCAAAGATTCAATCAACAAGCCTCCTACAATCATGAGGAAGAGGAATTTCTGGACCAAAGGAATCAAACTCCAACCCTAAAGAAAGGGAAAGAATTTATAAAGAACATAATTTTCACAATAAAGAAGAGATGATGACCTATGACAACAACCTCTCACATAAAAGGATATCCATAGCCAAAACATCAGTCAATATAATGAAATAATGTTGCAGAATAAACAAATGGCACTAAGCTAAGGAAAGTAGATCCCTAGACAGAGAGAAGGAAAACCTTGCCCCTAGGGATGAAAGAAAGGGATACCATTACAACACAAATGTCTTTAGAAAATGTATCATGAAAAATAAAAGAGAACTATGGATGATTATGATCATAATACAAAACCATAGGAAAGAAAGAATAACCAATTACGCTCAAAGCAGAATACATGTATGCTAAGATCATGATAGATTCTAAAGAAATGAGAGAAATACCTCTTGCCCCCCAGTGAAGAGACAAGAGGAGAAAATATCTACATTATGGAAGAATGAGGGGTAAAATTATGAAGAAATTGTAATACCATACAAGAGTGAGGTATAATTCCTAAAGAAGCTCTTGCTCTAACATATATCTTGAAATGCACACAATCAACAAGTAAATGTGTATTACTATAGTGAAGAGGATATTTGTAGTTGGAGAGAGCATCTTTTGGCATAGGTTTAAAGATTTTTTTCTTAGAATTTATTAACTGAACATACACCTTCTTAGCCACATCTTGAGGAGTATCAGGGTAATCTAAGGAAGGTGTTGGAAGAAAAACATGAAGAGGAGGGTGATGGTCTGAATCAACCACCTGAGATCTAGCAGAAAGACAAGACCACACATATCTTTTAAAGCTTTTGAATGAGCTAATTGTTCACGATGATCCTGAGAAAATGTTGTCTAAGGTGGAATGATAGGTTTAGAATAAGTTTCTTCTTCCCTTTAATATCATCATGGATCGGATAAGAAGGGGAAGGTACTTTAAAGAATTCATGCATATCTACATCATAAACCATAGTTTGAGCCCAATCATAAGTGTGGGAAGAACTGGGAATAGTAGATGGATAAAAGGGAATTGGAATAATAGGAAAAATGTAGGAAACGACGGGAATGGAAGACACAACCGGAGGAACACTTGGAACCACTGTTGGAAGAGGGTTGGAATAGGTATAAGGAACATTATGGTAAGAAGGCTGTGAGGTAGGTAAAGACACCGACGGAACACTCATAGGAATAGATGAAAGAGATCTAGTCACTAAAAGAGGAGTGTAAGTAGCTATGCTAGGTAAAGGAACAGAAGAAGGTTCCACACTAGTGACAGGAGGAGTGAATCCTAAATCTTGAGCTTCTTGAGCTAAAGGTTTGTCATTTAAATGCACGAGATGAGTGATACCACATAAGAAATTAACACCTTGATCACTATCACGAAGTACTTTTTTAAAGGCCTCTATAGCTTGAATAGAATGTTTAGGATATAACATTCTAGGTGCATCAATGTTGTAAATAGTGGAACATGAAGATAACCATGCACACACCCTACAGTAAAGGTCCATTGAAGAGGTTGTGGAGGAGGATGAAATAGGAATAGGATCAATGGAGATCTTATTCAAATAATTTTCATTCTCACTTCCATGTACCTCATTAGGAGATCTATCATCTTTTGCAATAAAAGCCTCATCAAACTATTCAAAACAAAAATCATACATGTTGAACACAAAGTAGCACTACAAGCATGAAAAATGTAAATGTTTTTGTATTTTTAAAGAAATTTTGTGATTTTATTTATATTTATATTTTTGAAATATCAATGCAAGAGCATAAAAGAAATCTACTTTTATATGCATTTAAGATCTAATATAAAATGCAAATCCAACACCAAAAGGAAAGAGTTGTCGTAAACGGGTTCACCAAAATGTAAAGAGTGAACACCACAAACATAATAGGGCATCTAATTCCACAAAAGATAGGGGGTAAGCTTGTTGGGTTCACCAGAGTGTAAGATGAAAAAAATGGAGGAATAGGGTTTAGAACAATGGAAGTTTGCACATAAAGGAGACCCTAAACCAATATTAACCACATACATGAAATTCTAATGATATGGAATGTAAATCTGGAAATGCTTGAAATTAAATGAAATACATACCTCATAACATAGTTGATCTGGAAATACCTATTTTCTAGTGTCTATACGGAGCTTCTAGAAATTTTACAACCGAGTTTGGCCTGGAAACAAAGAGATAAAGGAAACCCATAAATCTTTTTCTTTTATGAGAAAGGTTAGCCTTGACCTAAATAAAGGTTGACCTTGACCCCTTTATGTCGACCTTGACCTACACTGCTCCGACGGAAATTTTGTTCGCGGATCCTGAAAGTTTGCCAAAAAGGGTATCTAAATCTGCTCTGTAAATCGATGTTCCACACCTATTCCTGCAAGAAAAATGGTTTTATTGTTTGGATGAGGGGTTTTCCTTGGGCAAACCCCAGTTTTGGAATTAAACTTGAAATATAATTGAAATAGAGAATGATAGCAAGTAGTAGTAGATCTAGCAATGAAGCTATGATATTCAATAGATATGCAATTGTATTTGAAATATAAACAAGTATGTTAATATGAAAGCTTGGACTCAACACTAAAAAGCATAAATGTAAATCAAAACCTCCATGATTGTATGCTTGGAATCCACCTTGAAGGGAGAATGAATAGATCTTGAAGATGCACAAAGGATCTTGAAGGAAGATCACACCACCATGATGGATAGATCTAGGGTTTGAATGATGAATCTTGAATGCTTGAGCCAAACCCCTTCAAAGGTTTGAATGCTTGAATCCTTGATCTTCCATGGAGAACTCGAATGCTTGACTACTTGAATGATGTCTCTATTCGCTTGAGAATGAATGAATTTTGCTTCTTGTGTGATGATCTTTGATTTCTTGATTGAGAGATCTTTCATGGACAATGAGAAGAGGAGGCTTCCTTTTATAGTGATCTAGGGCACAAACTTCTAGAGAGGCTGACATAGGGGGAAATATATTCCCATTAAGCCTATACCCCTAGAAATAGACTTAAATTAAATATAATTTAAGATTTTACCATTTTGAAGCCCGAAACAGCCGACCCAGAAGCAGGAAATAAATCTTTCTGAAACCTAACATCCGGAAACCCTCTGAATTTTAAATTTGAACCCTGGGCTAGGGTCAAGGTCAGGGTCGAGGTCGACCTTGACCCAGAAGGTCGGCCTTGAACCTGAGGGCAAGAACCTCAAATTCTCAGAGCAGGCTGCTAGAAACAGATAGAAAAGAAGTGGAAAATGTGGCAGAATAGAGGAAAAAGCCAGATCCAAGACAAAGACCCATTCAAGGCATTTGACATGGCCCCAAACCACTTACTTGGAGGGCTAAACTAGTCCTAAATGGACGTGCTTCCATTTTGTGATGATACAATATGTAATTGGGAAAGAATAAAAATATTTATCAAGTCTAAAAAAGACATTGATTGAGGCATGATGTGATTCATACAGTGAATGAATACATATTATTTTTGTGTTTGTGTTTAAACAATTCATAGTTTTTTGTTTGTGTTTTTTCTTTATATTTTCATAGCATGTGTGTTTTTGGTTAATGACTCTATTTCATATTTTACAATGGGCCTGTAATGAAATTTCACATTCTCCTTGGAATTTTACCAAATAAACTAATGAGATAGAATCCACATTCATAAGACGCTACTAAATACCTCTATTTTTTTCAAGACCTTAAATTTAGGTTTTTTAATAACTTGTAAGTAGACTAACATAACTAAATTACCTCCTTATTTTTACCAAGTGTTAAATGTACCTCCTTTTTTATATTTTTTAATGTCACCTTATTATTTATATCATGTCAACTACAAGAAATTCCAACACTTACATCTAATTCAAATTCAAATTCAAATTTGATTTAAATCTTTAACATCAAATCTCTAGTACAAAAAATACCAAGTTATGAAAAGTATTTCATGTTGTCGAAAGCTTTGATTTGTAAATCATTTATGTACCTCAAACCCAAACCCTTGCCACAAAAAAAACCTATAATAAATTGCCCTAAAATATATATTTTGATCATTGTATACATGATTCTCTAAAATAACTATGAGGATATTTTGAGTACTTGGTGATTCTTTAGGTGGCATCAAACCATTACCAAAACATATCCAATAAATCATTCTATAAAAAACTAAGTAGTATTCTACTCAACTTGGACAACTTTGGCCTGCACATTATTTCCTTTCTTAATGGCATATTTGAATCATATAGGTTCCCCTTATCTTATGAGGCTCAGAAACAAAAGAAGACTATATGAAAAATACAACTCTATATGCCCTTGTTATAGCTAGCATAGTACCTATGAAATTAATTTTTAGAGGATTTAGAATTTCACTCACAAATGAATCTTGTTTTGTCACTCTTTCAACATAAATTTTTATACTCTTAATCAAATGTTTTTATGTTTTTTTCACATGTCTTGCAAAAATATGCATAAAATTGCACCACTAAAACCAATAGCATAGTGAACAAAATATAAATTAAAACTATAACTAATTGTATTTGATTGTGCATTCTAAGCACAATATTACTTCTATGCACCCATCTTTGTAAAACTCAAAATTTTAGATCATACTGAGAAGACTAATGGTTTCTATTGGTCCTCACCACTACAGTTGGCTGCAAAATAAAAATTTAAGCTTCAAATCTTTGTCCTTCAAATAAATTTTGTAAAAGCAAAAATTTAATGCCTACTTTACAAGCTCATTAACCCACCTCAATTATGATGATGCTTCTATAGGAAGCAAATTATGATGATCCTATTTGCTTAATTTTTTTTATATCTTATCACTTAAGGCTTTACTCGACACAAGCCTCTCCATTAGTTCTTCATATTCATCTACTAAATTGTCACAATCAATTTCTTTAATGGCCGCTAAATTATCACCAAACTCTTAAATAAAATAAACTACACTACCAGGGGAGAGGACCCAGTAGTTGAGCACCCTAACTTTGCGTTTCTCAAAATCCTATGTGGAAATTTCAAATCACTCCCATTTTTTTACAGTAGCTTACTTAGCGAGTCTCTTGCTTATAACTAAGGTTTCAAAGCCACATAATTAAATATGATGCCACATCCAGATTTCTTTTTGCCAAGGTGTCCAAAACATCCCAAAATAAAAGTGAGACCAATCATAGTGTATTAGGGACCCCAATACTCGTGCAGACGACTGGCTTCTTTTTAGAATAAAATGACACATTTCATTCAATTATGGGTAGTCATCATTAGCGAAAACAACTTTAAAGTCACAACTATTGGCACAATATTGTAAAAAATATTGGATATTAAATCTACAAGTGTGGGTATTAAGTTAACAACTGCTATCACAACCATTAGAATGTGTTCAGGTACTGGGTCCACTCAATCAAAAACTTCAAAAAACATTTCATAAATACTTTAAAATACTTCAAATTTAAAAGAAAAATTACTAAAAAATAATATTAATATAAAGCCACAATATTCATCTAACAAGAACGAAAAGTATCCAATCATAAAATAAAAATTCATACAAACCCGTCCTTTTCTAAATTATGCATCTCACAAGAAAAAACAAGTGCCACATAGTGGCTAGTACTTGCCTTTAATTTTTAATTAATTTAAAATCTGAATTTTAGTGTAAATTATAATTATTTTTTAAAATATTAGAAAAATAAAAATAGAATAAAATATTAAAATCATAATTAATTAATTTTCATTGTTAATGTTAATTATAATTATTTTCTAAAATATTAAAATAATAGAAATAGAATAAATATTAGAATTATAATTATTTTTAATTATGTTTTGGATATGTTAAATTGATCATTCTTATTCTTGTATATAGACTAAATTACTATTTTTAACACATTTTTAATAAATTTGTAAAATAATGCTTAAAAATATTCATTAACAAATCTACAATATATTAGTCTGCAACTATATTGACCAAGTTCAATAATTTAGAGATATTTTTCATAATAAAAATATCATAATATAATTAATTTTCTAATAGTATATCTTATATTAAATATTTAATACATATATTTATTATTTAATTATATATAAATTAAACTTTTTTATAATATATTAAAAATAAAATCAAATAAGCACTCAATACTTTTTAATATAATATAACAAAGCTTGATATTATCTTATTTCATAATATACATTAATCTTTTGGTATAAATTTTTAAAAAAGTAGAAAAATTAACAAATAGAAATATGAATACAATTTGTATTATTAAGAAAACCTCTTAATTTAATAATTTAATTTTTTTTGAAAATAGTAAAAAAAAATCAAATATTTTTATAAAAATGAGCATCTGAAATAACACATTGTGGCTAAAAAATGACAATAAAATTGTTACATTCCTATAATTTCGTGTATAAGACCCCAAACCTATTTAACCAATCAGATAATTAATAAATCAGTTTTTAAATTTATAAATTTAAAAAAACTACATCTAAATTATAAAAAAGATATTCTTTTAAAAAAAAAGATAAATACTAATTTGTAATTGGTAGAAACAAGTTGTTTTAATAACAAGTTAAAGAGGAAATGCAAAACTCATTACAATAGTACATAGCCTACCGACAAGTACTAATAAGAATCTTATCATAAAATAAAAAAAATTTAAACCTGTCATTTCTTATATAAAACGCATCCGACTAAGTTTAACGCGATGGACGGTGGTCTTGCATGCCGTACAGATGCATGACGATTGTTTGAAAAAACTTGAATTTATAAAATCTTATCAGTGTGAACGCGAATGTGTAATGGAGAACCACATATTTTTAACTCTCATTCAACTGGGGTTAGCTTTGCGAGCTGAAAAGGAGAGAAAAGTGGGTAAGCAAAACACGACAATAATTTTCTAATTTGTAAGTTACATCACATCTACTGATACATGTCAACTTCATAGTCGGACTCAGACGTTGATGTGTGCATAAAAAATGCACAACGTGCTTGGACATACGTTTCGGATTCTCAGCCTCACTAATAAAAAATAATTTCTCTACCGCCGGGGTTCGATCTCGGGACCTATGACTGTGGGTGAAGCTCAGGCCACCTGCAAAGATGAAAAGGAGACACCTGCTAAATAGGACATCACTTCCTGCCCCTTTTTCATATTTTCCGCCTCTTTATACGCTTTCACTGAATCAACATCACAATTCACTACTACCCTTCAAACCCATCTCACACTTCTCAGAATCATAGATTCTTTCCCCAAATGCCTTGTTCCCCTATTTGATTCATCCAGAAAACCTCATATTCAGAGTCATTTGTATTAAGCCTCTATTGAATCAAACCAAATGTCTGCAATTTTTAAAGATCCGTTTCCTCTACACATTCTGTTTACCCCCTCAAAGAGCCTCTGCAACAACATGAAGAAGCACTTCAATGCTTTATTCCATATAGTGGGTTATGTTCCATTCACTGATACATTTCATATACTCAGAGTTGAGCATTTGAAAATATAGTCTCCTGCAACCCACAATCTTTGAGGGCTTGAGACCCACAATCGAATCCTCGCAGTACATCTTTTTGCTCACAGCATTCTCTGAATGATAAGAAAACACAACAGAGGAGGACAAGACTGGACAAGTCCGGCGCTGAAACATGGGGATTCAGAACTGTGCAAGATATGCCGGAATAACATAAGAGAGAAAAAGAGGGGATAATAAATAGATCCCCAATACAAAATTGGTAGTCCCATAAGATAATAATCTACATTGTTTAGATGTTTAACCCATTAAGATTTATAATCCATAAAAACATTTTAAAAAATATAGCATCCATTACCTGAACCTTCAAATTCAATAGTAGCGTAGGCAAGAAGAAGAATGAGCAGAGTGAAGCAGAGGGATATTATAGTCCGGCTATTATGGATTGTCAAAAATTCCTTCCACAAATCATTGGCAGTGCCAACACTGTTGCCTGTAGCTATGATTACCCAATTGAGGATGAAGAACCTGCCACTTCATTCTGAGCATTCAACAAACTTAGCATCTGGATTGAGAAAGCGCTTAGTACAAGGAAATCGCATTCTCTCCTTAGCAATGAGAGCAATGAATGAAAGCACTGCTGCAGTCGTTAAGGCAATCTTCAAATTGTCGGTGCCATCCGAAACAAAAAGATGCCATGATTGAAGCAGCTTACCCATATCGATGGTCTCCGCCCGGCCAAGCTGAAATATGCAAATGGCAATAGGAATCATCAACAGGCAATACTCTTATTAGGAGACACTAAACATTACTTTAATGTTTATGTCTGCGTGTTCTTATTTATGTTTATGCCTTCTCACTATATTCAATTTGACTTCACTGCATGTTTCTCGTTGGAAAATACAGCTGTGTATATTATTTCCTTCTACATACCCATCGCATGCAGAACTCGCCTTGTAAACAACAAAATAAAATAATTCTATGGGGCCACTGTACAGTTCAAGCCCGCAACCAAATGCATAGATTCCGTACATAAGCCTGTGTCGTGGAAAGATATCGTATCCCACAATGTCATGTCATTTTCCGTCCTCGCCTCCTACAATTTGATGCATGTATTTGTTCAATGAGAGATTTTGAATAAATTCTCCACATAAATTATAGATTTTACTTTAATATGTATATTTAGTTTATTTATTATACTATTTAAGCGGTAAATTGGGATATATATTTGGGTCAAGAGAATTGTTAGGTGAGAGGATCATCATTAAACTTGATTTCTCAAGATTTTTTCAATTTTCAATTTTCAATTTTTATTTTAAATTTGATGTATAATATATACAATTGAATCTAAAACCGGAAAATTGCTATCTAAATTTGGTGTTCTAATAATATTTGATCATTTTATAACTCAATTTACAGGAGGTCACATCAATTAAAAAAAAATCTTGGATAAACTATAAAAGTAAATAATAAAAGTTCATAATTGTAGAAAATATGGTGGTTGGTTTTTCATTGCCACAAAATCAATTATAGATTAGAAGAGAGTGATCTCAAGAATTTATTTCTTCAATGTGAATATTTATCTTAATAATGAGTTGGCTTATTTTGTATAAATTCAATTCAACATTACTATGAATTATTCATTATCAAAACAAAAAATATTTCTCTCAATCATCAACCATAATTATAAATGAAGCAAGAAAATTGTTAAATAAGGAAAGACTATTATTAAAATAAAATAATACAAATAATAATAAAAGATTTTTTTTTCATTCTATTGTATTCTTTTAGAGAGTCAAATAAAAATAAATTCAAAGTAAGAATTAAATTAGGTTAATCTATTATAAAATAAAATTACTAAATTCTTATTTGTTATGTAATTATTATTTAATAATTGGTTTGATATTTGTTATGAGGATTTTTTTATGATTATTTTTTTATGATATTTTCTATTGGTTTTTCAGTTTGGAGCACAAGAGTAATTTTCTATGAGCATGGTTAGGGGAGTGGTCCGCAATGGGGGTTAGAGTCCTAAAGTGGTTGTCAGGGAAAACTCATTGCAGGTAGATAATCCGGTGATAACATAATTAAATTTTTGGATGGGTTAAAATATTAATCAAAATAATTACAATACCTCTTCTATAGCCTTGAATGCTCATGTAGAGTAAGGATGAGTTGGAGAAGGCCTAGATTCCTATGTGGCATAATTCTAACATTTCAGCTCCTTATCCTCATGAAAGATTATCGATTCTACATGAGTCCTCACCTGGGCGCCGGGGTCTAGAGATGGGAGTAGAGAGACTGCCAAGAAAAACCATGATAGTAAGGGGCTATGTGATGATACTCTCCTACATGTGTCTTAGGATTTCCTCTATTTATCCTTTTGGGTCACCTCTGGTATCATGTTATATCTTGTATTATTCCTATTGTATACCCTTGAAAATTTCTCATGTGATTCTTTGGTTTGGATGTTCCATTGTCTGCACAGACTTATATTTTTTTCTTGTGTGATGTAGGTCCTGGACCTCAGGGTCCCATGTGATTAGATGGGAAATAGTTTACCCATCAACTATCTTTCATTGTTTGATCAAGAGTTGGGATGGTCTTCATCTTCTTCTCTACAGTTTCTTGTGCATGCAACTGGATGGTTACTAATTCATTGTATCTTATTATGTAGCTTCATGTTGATTTGTAATGATGTAATAATATCTATAGTATCATATTGATGCATTGATGTATTGTAATGTCCTTGAGGAGATGAATGTAAAATGTATATGTAAATGTGTTTCAATGATTACTTGTGATTTGTAAAGGTAACATGCATCTTTGATTACTTGTGATGCAATGAAAGTAGTCGATAAGATGTTTGACCTTGGTTTGATCACGTGACTATATTTTATCAGGTTACATAATATTTAAATGAATCATTTCATATTATAAAATTGTTCATAGTATCATGGTTAGCTAAATGTCTTAGTCATTAATGTTATGCATTGTTGGTACCGACATTGGGGAACCTAAGAGGACCTTTCTATTTGATTAGTGTTTAGTTCTCATATTGCAATTACTAATATGTATTTTAAATTAGATTTTGTATTATGTAGTGGTATGTGTAATGTTACTTGTAAATGTTGGTAAAACAAAATTGGTTGCATGATTTCATTATTTTTCTTTGATAAGGAAGAATTTTAGCAAGTAAAAGTAATGTATATGATATTTTTTAAAAAAATTAAGTATGTAATAATCTTATTGTATAACGATATGGAACCATGAAAGGTTCTCCAATTCTCAATAATAAAACTTGTAACATAATCAGGTTAATTTTCCTCTAGTATCAATGGCGAGTAGAGGGCTGAGCGAAAGGCGGAGTGGAGGGCAAATATGGTAGTCATTCGACAATAGATAGCAGCTGCAACCACAGAGCCAACTGTTTAACCAGTACTATTATGATAAGGGAATTCATACCCAGGACGAGCGAGGTTTTGAGATAGGGTGCAAGCTGCAGATGCAGAGTCAGAAGAACAACCATTTTGACCAGGATAAGGGTTTACAACAAACAAAGAAATTTGAATCTGACAATCCACATAGTCACAATTGAGTTTACTCTTATGGGTTTCAGTCGGTTCCCTTTGTTTAGAAAAAATATGCCTAAAGTAGATATAATGCCCCAATCTGGAGTGGATGAATCCATGAATATTTTTAGAGGGAAAGTGACAGTCCAGCTGGTGAAGCCCTTCTTTGTTAACCCCAGGTTTCACGTCAAGACACCTGCAATTAAAAATCAAGGGGTACAACATAACCGGGAGAAGAATATGCCTGTAATAGGAAAGATTCACCCTCAAGGTAAGAACTCCAATCTAATGGTTAATCCTCCCAGATTCAATGGCATCTCTACTTTTGAGGTTGGTGAGTCGACTAAGAAAGCTTTCAGGAGACATGCGGTATCCTTCAAACATGCTCTCACTTCTTCAGATCGAGGTTTTTTCAAAAAGGGAAATGAGCGGGAAAAAATTTCAAATTATACTCGATCCCATTTCAACAGATCACGCCAATTTCTTAGACAAAAGAGGATGGGTAAGAGTCATCTTAATCAAAAGCAACCAATATTTGATATCTGTGAAAGCACGCTGCCTAGATCCCCTATTGTGATCTGATATTCTCTTGGTCCTAGTACGGATAATGTTGATTTAAGCAATGCCACTTAGATTCTGAAAGGATTTACATCTGAGTATCAATAGCTAGTGGCTAGTAGAGCACCCTTCAATCCAAAAAAACCTTCACAAGTTTGGCAGGTCAAACAGTTGCATATACCTTTAGAATCAGTGATCCTCCATCATGGTAATGACCCCCATTCCTCGACGACTATTATTCTACCAGACCACTTGCTTCAAGACCAAGTTCACCTTTTCTGTGACAAAGCTCTAATAGGTAAGTTTTTGAAACTTGATCTTTCTATTGATGATATTAAGTCTTGGGCCTTACAGAACTAGCCAGGTTTATCAGATATTTTCTGGTTGAATGTTGAGTTGGGATATTTTCTTGCCAAATTTGAATTTGCTGATATGAGGGACACTATTCATAAGAATAAAAGTTGGTTTTGCAAAGGTTTGGGTCTCTTTACTTTGGTATGGACTCCCAATGTAATGCTTCAGGGTAGATCTCCTTTATTCTTTCCCATTTGGGTTGCCTTGCCACAATTACCCTTAGAATATAGAGATTTGGATATAATAGAGATCATTGCCAATAGACTTGGAATATTTGTTAAACATGATTTAATCCCTTTTGAGCACCTGCATCGAGAGGTTAGAGTGTGCATTCTTCTTGATCCAGCTAAGGGACTGCCAAAATTCATTTCCCTTTAATCAAAATGGGGGCATTGGGAACCAGAAATTATTCTTCAAGAAGAGGATACTATCATGTTATTCCAGCACCAGCTAGGGCATTTCATAGCACAGTGTAACCCACGGTCTCTTCCACAGTTGGTGGTGTGTGAGGACCATTGCACAAACCCTCTACAATGCTCAATTCAATCATCTTCCCACTGCTTTCTACACACGGATGTACAAACTCCTCCAGCAGATCCTGTTAGATTAGGTGAAATACTAATCTCCCAAGAACACCTGCATGCATAACCCTGTCACATGGAAGAAGCAAAGAACAGAAGCAAGAAAAATCTATGGAGGCCAAAAAGCCAGAGACATCTTATTGACATGCAAAGAGCAATCTCTCTTATGATCCAATAAGTTAAATTGATGAAATACAAAGAGGGAATCCTTATAAAAGGATACCAAAACCCTAAAGGTGAAAACCCTAAAGAATAATGAGATGCCTAAGTCTAACTTAAGTGTAGAGAATAATAGACTAATAATTAAATAAATTAATTATTAGCTATAATATGACTACTCTAACACCCCCCCTTAAGTGTAACTTAGGGAGAAGCTAAGCAACTAAGGACTACAAGATGCATGAAAACAAAAATGCATGAAAGAGCTATGGGTCCCGGCAACAAGGCCTGATCAGGTACCCAAAACATAAAGCAAAAGATGTCCCAGAGAAAGGAACAAGAAGAGAGCAAGAAGCTCCTCCGAAGCATGTCTGAAAACTCTGTCAGAAGATACTGCTGGAACCCCCACTGAAGTGCATGACCAGGTAGAGAAGACAAGTGTCTGAAGAGCTGATCAATCGAAGAGGTGACCTCCAAATGTATCAGAATCCCCCCATGGCACTTTATAACTGAGTACGTATACAAACAAACACATAGTGTTCAAGATCCCAAAATGCAAAAGCAGGCACTTTATCTCAGTGCGTTTACAGAAAAAAGAATGCAACAGAAGAGAAGCATACAATGCTCAAAAGACAGAAAGAAGAGTGAGCTATGAACTCAGAAGAAGAGATCCCCGGACCTGTAGAACCAAGCACTCCACCAGAGGGCATAAACTGCCAAACGCGGAGGAGTGAAAACCTAGAGTAGAATCTGGAAAAATAACCTCTACCACTGAATAGCACACTGAACCAGCTTTCCGAAAATACCAAGTTTGCTGAAAACTGAGCCCGGATGTGAGAGATATAGTGTCCGGAATGCAAAAAGTACCCGTGACTTTGACTGGCAGAAAACCCCTGCAAACGGAAAAATAAAACAACCAAACTGAAAAAAACAGAAAGGTCTCGGAACCAGCTTTCCGTCGATATCTCGTTTGGCAAAAAATGCCATCGTATGCTCAAGTTACGGCAAAAACAGTGACAAGTGCTCTAGCAGGCACCTGAAAAAGAAAACCTCTGAATTCAACAGCCTGGTGCGAAAAATGGAAGAAGAATCTGGAAAAAATCTCTGCATATAAAATGACCGTCTCAGAATCATCTTTCTGATGATGTCTCGTTCGCCCACTAACTCCTCCGTATGAGCAAGTTATGCCAAAAAAAGCATCAGGTGCTCCAGGAAGGCAAAAAAGCAGTCCTACCTTCGAAAGCATGGTACGAAAAATGAGGCAAAAAAACTCAGAACGAAACCTCAATAATTGCGTTCGTCTCGGAAAGAGCTTTCCGATGATATAAAAAAATCCCAAATACGCCTCCAGATGAAGAAGATATGGCAAAAAAGGCCCAATTACCCTTAAAAACAGAGCCCTAAAAAAACATGCAAATTTTTTTAAAAAAATTAAAAAGCATGTCCGTTGACGTCATGCTGACGTCAGCAGAGGGCCTGGGGGCTGAATCAAGAAACCCCAGGTCATGTGGGGGACCAAGGGCTGGTGCTGGTGCCGGCGGTGGGCGGGCCGGCGGAGTGGAGGGCGCGGGCGCGGGCGGCGGGGCCGGGAGCGGCGGAGGCCGCAGACTGGCGGAGCGGAGGGAGCCCGGTGGCTTGCAGCTGCAAGCGGCTCGGCGGAGGCCGCGGGGTGGCGCCCGGGTGGCCGTTGGGTGGCGCCCGGGAGGCCGCCTGTTAAAAAAATTTTAATTAATTTTTTTGAAAATCGCCGTCTCGGAGTGTGTGCCAGGGCCGTACGGCCCTGGTATGCAAAATTTTTTTGCCTCAGATGCCACTGTGTCCAAAATGGACAAGTTTTATATGGATTTAGGGGTTCTTGGGCCTTCCGGACACAATGGTGGTGTCTGTTTTTGCCCAAGGTGAGCCAAATTTTGGCTCCCCCCCAGATCCACAAAAAAAACTTCTGAAACCCTTGAAAAACACCTGCTTCTGAAACACTTCAACAAAACACGAACAGCGAGCAGCAAGATGGCTCTGATACCATGTTAGATTAGGTGAAATACTAATCTCCCAAGAACACCTGCATGCATAACCCTGTAACATGGAAGAAGCAAAGAACAGAAGCAAGAAAAATCTATGGAGGCCAAAAAGCCAGAGACATCTTATTGACATGCAAAGAGCAATCTCTCTTATGATCCAATAAGTTAAATTGATGAAATACAAAGAGGGAATCCTTATAAAAGGATACCAAAACCCTAAAGGTGAAAACCCTAAAGAATAATGAGATGCCTAAGTCTAACTTAAGTGTAGAGAATAATAGACTAATAATTAAATAAATTAATTATTAGCTATAATATGACTACTCTAACAGATCCTGTCAAAGTTCTACCTTCTTTCTTTCATTCATATGAGGCATCCATCTTCTTATATTTTGCAATTAGATATATACTTCTGATTCTGAAGAATTTCAACAAGGTCTTTTTATTTGATTGAAAACCTGAAGAAACGCATAATCTAGATATGGATATCTTAGTTCAACAGCTTATGTTTCATGACTCCCTAATTAAAATTCCAATTACATATGATATGCTTGACAAAGAGACCCTAGTGAATCTTCGAGTGAGGAAACTATCAGACTAGTTATTTACAGAACTAGGTACTAAAATTATATATGAAATAGTAGAAGAAGAGGGAGTATTGTTTCATGTAGTTGATCAGAATCCAATAGATCTTCAACTAGTAAACAAGGGTGTCACACATGCACATATTGACCAATCTGCCATTGAGGCAGGGCTGTCACAAGCATATGTTCAACAGCCCTTCATAAAGGAGAGAGACAACATTTTCAAGAATGGCATAGACAACATTGAAATAGCAGAAGATGAGGGAGTATTATTTCATGAAGATGATCATAATTCAATAGATTTTCAGCAAGTAAACAAGGGTGTCACATATGTCCAAATTGAACAATCTTCCATTGAGGCAAGGCAGTCACAAGAATATGTACAATGACCCTTCATAGAGGAGAGAGACATCATTATTAAGGATGGCTTAGACAATAATGGGTTCTTTCAAAGATCCATATCTGATGTGTCAGTATTCAATTCACATGAGAACCTACTTGAGAAAATTAGAGACGTGGATTCAATAAAGATTACTCGGTGTCTTCAAGATAGCAGCTCAGTGTTGTCCTCCCCTAAACTTGATGATGATGTAACTAATCATATCAGAGACTGGATCTAGAATAATACATTTCTTGATTCAGAAGAGAGTCAAGTAGAAAAACTTCAGGACAATAGCATGGAGTTTGAAACTACTGCATTTGAGCCAAAATCACATCAGCCGGCATATGATCATAGCCTAACCCTCTTAATTGAGAAAACACCTCTCCAAAATTCACAAATTAAGGCTACGCCAAAAAAGAGAGGCAGAAAACCCAAAAGTAATCTAGTCAAAGAAGAAATTGTAGCAGGTATCCAATCAACATTGGATGGAAAATTCACACCCTCTAAAAGATTAACGAGGAGAACCCAAGGTTCTCCTTGTCAATAATTGAGATAGCCTCTTGGAATGTCATAGGTCTAAATGCCTCTAACAAAAGAAACAGAATCAAGCAAGAGTTGGATTATTTGAAAATGGATGTGATACTTCTCCAAGAAACAAAGATGTCAATAGAGTCCTTTGACAAGTCAATTGGGAAGTGGTCAAAGTGGAAATCTGCCCACTGCCCAATAGTTGGTGCATCAGGAGGGATGGCTGTGCTTTGGGATCTTAAATCAATCCAAGGGCAGATACTCCATTTGAAAGAGAATTGGCAAGCCATTAGGATGGAGTGATTTGACATCAAATTTCTACTCTTCAATGTCTATGGACCCACGTCAACATTGGATAAATAGATATTGTGGAGGGAACTAGCCCATATGATCCAACTTCAGACAGATTACCATATCATAATGGGTGGTGACTTTAATGCTATCCGCAAATTGTCAGAAAAAAATGGTGGCATCTGTTCACCGCTGAGAACTATCCAAGATTTATCTAATTTTGTTAAAGATAATAGTTTTATGGATATAGAACCATCCAATGGGACATTCACATGGACTAACATAAGGACAAATTTTTCACAGATAGCTGTCAGACTAGATAGATTTCTCCTATCACTGAACTGGAAACTAGCAAATGTTACACTTCAATCAGAAATCATGCCTTGGCTAGGGTCAGATCACTTTCCTATATGTTTGCATGTGAGTTCGATAATAGCAAATCAAGGATTTCAGCATAGACCATCCTTCAAATTTGAAAGAATGTGGCTGCGACATCCAACTTTTCTGCCCTCACTTAGACAGTGGTGGGTTAGTGCACCGGATACTGAGGGAACTAAAATGCATTAGTTTGCACATAAGATGAAACATATTAAAAATTGGATTAAAAAATGGAATGAAGAGGTCTTCAAGAACATTTTCAAGGAAAAAGAAGTAGTAAAGCAAAAATTGGAATCCATATACAACAATATTATTAAACAAAGAATGGACAAGGATTCATACACCACCTAGGAAATCCTCATGTAGGAATGGGAGGAAATATGTAGCAGAGAAGAGGAATACTTGAGGCAAAAATCAAGAGAATTATGGTTATGGGAGGGGGTCAGGAATACCAAATACTTTCATGCTTCAGCAAAACAAAAAACAACAATTAACCATATTTTCACTATCACTAATGTTGAAACGGTCATCCTACTATCTGAGCCCCAAAGCATTCAAGAAGAAGGAGTCAGATACTTTCAGTCCCTACTAGCCCCCCCTCCTATACCTGGCTCAGTAGCCCCTCTAATGGATGAATTACTAGAGGCAATTCCTACAATAGTAACAGAAGCTGATAATCTGAAACTCCCGGCTCCATTCACAATTCAGGAACTTAAAAACGTGGTCTTTTCCCTGCCCCCAAATAAAGCACCTGGTCCAAATGGCTTTACAACTCTATTCTTCCAATCGTGTTAGGATTGGATTGGGTGGGACCTATTATGTGTAATAGAAGAATCTAGGACTAGCAAATCCATGATAAAAAACTTCAATACCATAAACATAGCCATCATTCCAAAAGTCAAGACACCCAAATCATTTGTAGAATTCTGCCCGATCTCCTTATGCAACACTATTTACAAGATCATCACAAAGGCTATATATCTTAGAATGCAACATCTCATTCCTAGCCTTGTCTCACAACCACAAGGGGGATTTGTACCATGCAGAGAAACAATGGAAGGTGCTTTAGTGGCACATGAAGCACTTCATTCAATTAATAATAGTAAAACATCACACTTCATCATCAAGTTGGACATGATGAAAGCATATGACAGGATAAATTGGGCATTTCTAATAAAAGTTTTGCAGAAATTTAGCTTTGCAAAAGGCTGGTGTAAATGGATCAAGGCCTGCATATCGAGTGCTAGATTTTCAGTATTAACAAATGGGGTGTCGGCGGGATTCTTTTCATCCACACAAGGAATCAGGCAGGGTGATCCCTTGTCCCCAGTGTTATTCATCCTCATGGAAGAATCATTTAGTAGGCTCTTTCAGAGAAAGAAAGCTCTAGGTAGTTGGAAAGGATTTCAGATTGGCCAAATAGACATTTCAGTGACACACTCCCTCTTTGCGGATGACACATTACTCTTTAGGTTGTCTAACATCTCAGAGGCTAGGCAGATCAAACAAGCGTTGGATCTTTATATAGCAGCCTCGAATCAAAAAGTTAACCCCCTAAAGTCTAAAATCTATTTGTTTAATACTAATCAAATTATATCCAATAAAATTGTCAATCTTCTAGGATTTTTAGTTGACTTCCTTCCATCTAAATATCTTGGAATTCCATTCTTTATGGGGGGAAACAAAGTTAGCTATTGGACACCTATCATTGATATGATCAAATCTAGAGTAGTAGCATGGAAAGCAAGGTGGTTGTCTCTATCAGGCAAAATTTGTTAGGAATAGTCCCAAGAGATAACTGAGAGGGGGGAGGGGGGGGGGGGGGGAGGGGCGGTGAATCAGTTATCTACAAGATTCAATTCTTTATCCAATTAAGTATACTTAAACATAAAGCATAACACAATGAAAGAACACATGAACACAACACCAATATTTTAACTACGAGGAAACCCAAATAGGTAAAAACCCTGGTGGGAATTGAAACCCACTAATATTTTGTACTAGTGTATTATGATCCTTGTTAGAAGATCCTTAACCCTGTTAGGAGTTGCTTTACAATATATTTAGTACAGTAGACCTGGTCAAGGGTTGGACACTGTTAGGAGTCTTTTACAATTGTCCCTGTTAGGGGAGAGGACGCATTGTCTGAGAGCACACTGTTCAAAGGGGTGAAGGCTACAACCTTCTATTTAATAGATACACACTATATCTGGATCTTGGTGAACTGTGCTTTGACCTGCTATCTGGATCAGTTCCAATGTATAGCACAAATACTTTACTTTGTCACATAGACCTTCTTATGATGGCTCAGCACTTCGTACACTCTGCTCTACTCTTTTTTTATCAACTATGAACCACACTCAAGCAATCACAAATGACTACTTATAAATATATTTCCTCTAAATGATATAATCACGTCGGCTTGTTAGAACCACCTTGAAATCATATTAGAGAAACCATAAAAAACTTTCATAATCATTCTGTCGGCTCTACTATGCACACAACACATTTTGGGACCTATCCCAAAAGATAATTATAGACGCATACTACACATTGTCGTCTCTACCATAATAACAGGATCTTTCTCTTCAGGCTAAATTACTTCATTTGCTCTTAATCGCACAACAATAACTCTTCTCTAAGCTTAAATCTAAGGGTGCATACCCACATGACAGGCACAACTCCAGAACCAATATAATCTCTGTCAGCTCTTCTGAACAAACGCAGGAAACTACAACTGGTGAATAGAAACTACATAAATTTACTTCTACTCATCATTAGACTATGCATCCAAGATTGAAACATCACTAATATGTCTTCAACACATATCAAAGCACATAAGGCTCTATGATAATTGTACAGACAACTGTACATAGAACGTTGCCTGTTACTCTATCAGGAACACTGCTGACACAAGCTGCTATATAACTGTTTGTACTAACAGTTAACCTCTGCGCCTATGATATCATGTACTTGCTACATATACTAAAATATTGCTTCATAAGACTTCCACACATGCTACTTTCTATATGTTGTCATCAATGACAAACATACAGTCAATAGTGGCCTATTGGAAAATCTCCAACAATCTCCCCCTTTGGCATTGATGGCAACATATGGAATGAAAAACCACCACTAACACAAATGAACATTTCCTTTATAACATTCTCCATTTCCTCTTCAAAATTCCCCCGAAGATGAATCCTTCGTCTGCTGCAATATTTTCAATATTCTCCATTTTCTCAACTGAACTGCTATCATAACTGAATACTGCTCCCCCTTAGTATATTACTCCTCCTTTTTACTTCTATTTTTCATGACTATATATTACTCCCCCTTTGACATCAATGGAAAAGGGTGCCATTCATTTTAAGTATCGGTACTACTCCTAAGGTAGAGTAGTTAACCTTCCATCAGTCCCTAAGGACTGATGCCTTTCCTTCTTTCTCCTAAGCAAAATCCAGGAAGGGAGCTACTCCCAATTTCTCCCTGAGATACTCAAAAGTATCCTTAGGCAAGGGCTTTGTGAATATATCTACCAACTGATCTTTAGTACTCACATAGTCCAACTTGACTTCTTTCTTTGCCACTTTCTCTCTTAGGAAGTGATACTTGATCTCAATGTGCTTTGTCTTTGCATGCATCATAGGGTTCTTTGACATATTGATAGTGCTAGTGTTATCATAGTGAATAACAATAGAGTAATCAATCTGAATTCCAAAATCCTTTATCATTTGCTTGATCCAAACAATTGTAGAACAATTCAGGGCTGTTGCAACATACTTTGCTTCTACTATTGACTAAGAAATACAATTTTGTTTCTTGCTTGTCCAAGTGACAAGTCTATCACCAAAAAACACTTCTCCTCCTAATGTACTCTTTCTGTCGTCAACGCATCCTGCCCAATCAGCATTAGTGTACACATGAAGCTCAACATTTTCTGAATTAGGATACCATAGACCATAGTCTATAGTGCCTTGCAAGTATCTGAATATCCTTTTTACTGCCATGAGGTGACTTTGTTTGGGTTTTGCTGTAAATCTTCCAACTATGCCAACTGCATTGGAAATATCAGGTCTAGTCTGAGTGAGATAAATAAGTTTGCCAATCATAGATTTGTATAATGTTATGTCTACTACTGGTGAGTCATCTTCTTTTGTAATCTTGCATCTAGTAATCATAGGAGTGCCTACTAGCTTGCAATCACCCATCTTGAATTTCTTTTTTGGACTGATTAATAAAAATGCCTTTCTCTGTCTGTTGAACATTCAATCCCAAAAAGTATTTGATAGGACCAATCATGCTCATCTCAAATTCATT
Source organism: Chamaecyparis obtusa (assembly GCA_027943335.1). Taxonomy (NCBI): domain Eukaryota; kingdom Viridiplantae; phylum Streptophyta; class Pinopsida; order Cupressales; family Cupressaceae; genus Chamaecyparis; species Chamaecyparis obtusa. The sequence goes on along the minus strand of BSBK01007833.1, from coordinate 524,733 downwards.
TTTCATCTCCTTAGCAAATTAAACACTAAGTTTGTCATTACCTCCAAAGATAATATCATCAACAAATATAGCTAAAACTAGAAAACCTCCATATGTCTTTCTTATGAATAGGTTACAGTCTTATGCTCCTTTCTTGAATCCAATCTTTGTTAGATACCCATCTAGTCTTTCATACCATGCTCTAGGGGCTTGCTTGAGTCCATATAGGGCCTTCTTCAATCTGCATACTATATCAAGTCTGTCTAATAAGGTGAATCCTTCTAGCTATTCAATGTACACTTATTCTTTCAAATCTCCATTTAGGAATGCTGACTTGACATCCATCTGATAAACTTTGAAGTTTTTGACTATAGCATAGGCTAGAACCAAATTAATAGCTCCTAATCTGCTCACAGGTGCAAAGGTGTTTGAATAATCAATGCCTTCTCTTTGAGCATATCCTTTACATACTAACCTTGCTTTGTTTCTTACAACTGTACCATCTTCATTCATCTTGTTTCTGAATATCCACTTTGTTCCAATCACATTTTTATCACTAGGTCTTGGGACCAGTTCCCAAGTGTCATTCTTGATAATCTGATCAAGTTCTTCTTTCATAGCATCATGTCAATCTGAATCATTACAAGAATCTTCAACACTTAAAGGGTCAATCTAAGATAGTAAACATACTACTTCACTGCTAGCTGAGTTCTTTTCTTGTGATCTTGTTAACACTTTGCCGCTCTGATCTCCAATGATATCTTCCTTGGAATGGTTTCTAGATGTAAACTTTGGAACCTTAATTGATGCTGACTCATCAGTCTTAGGAGTTTCTTATTCACTTGTCTTAGGGTCATTGAATAACACATCAATACTGTCAAACATTTCTTCAATAACTATCTCACTAGTGGAGGGTTCAGGTTCTTCTTCAATCATGGGTGAGTAATCATGATATATTTCTTGAACCATGAACTTTTCATCAATCTTAACATGAGAAATTTCAATGATCTTATTCAATCTTAAATTGAAACATATATAAGCTTCACATTAGTAGAGTATCCAAGGAAAATTCCTTCATCGCTTCTTGCATCAAATTTTCCTACTGCTTCATCCCTCTTGATGTAGCACTTGCTTCCAAAGATTCCGAAGTATTTTATTGTGGAAACATTACCAAACTATAGCTCATATGGTGTTTTGTCAGTGCTAGGTCTCAATTGAATTCTATTGATGGTGTAGACTGTTGTATTGACTGCATCTCTCCAACAGGTGTGTGCAACTTTTCCTTCTATCATAATGGTGCACGCTATATCAAGGATGATCCTATTCCTTCTCTCTGTAATTCCATTCTATTGAGGGGTTCTAGGTGCACTCAATTGTCTCTTTATGCCATGTTCTTTGCAGTACTCATAGAATCTGTCAGAGGTGAATTCTCCTCCAAAGATAATGTCATCAACAAATATAGCTACAATTAGTAGACCTTCATATGTCTCTCTAATGAATAGATTACAATCTGTTGCTCATTTCTTGAATCCAATATTTGTTAGATATCCATCTAGTCTCTCATACCATGCTCTAGGGGCTTGCTTAAGTCCATAGAGGGCCTTCTTCAATCGGCATACCATATCAGGTATGTCTGATAAGGTGAATCCTTCTAGCTGCTCAATGTATACTTCTTTCAAATCTCCATTTAGGAATGCTTACTTGACATCCATCTGATATACTTGAATTTTTGACTGTAGCATAAGCTAGAAACAAATTAATAGCTTCTAATCTACTCATAGGTGCAAATGTGTTTAAATAATCAATGCCTTCTCTTTGTGCATACCCTTTACATACTAACCTTGCTTTGTTTCTTACTATTGTACCATCTTCATTCATCTTGTTTCTGAATATCCACTTTGTTCCAATCACATTCTTATCTCAAGGTCTTGGGACTAGTTCCCAAGTGTCATTCTTAACAATCTGATCAAGTTCATCTTTCATAGCATCATGCCAATTTGAATCATTACATGCATCTTCAACACTTAAAGGTTCAATCTGAGATAATAAACATAATGCTTCACTACTAGCTAAGTTCTTTTCTTGTGACCTTGTTAAGACTTTGTCGCTCTAATCTCCAATGATGTCTGTCTTGGAGTGATTTCTAGATGTAAACTTTGGAACTTTAGGTGATGCTGACTTATCAACCTTAGGAGTTTCTTCTTCACTTGTCTCAGGGTCATTGAATAACACATCAACACTGTCAAACATTTCTTCAATAACTATCTCACTAGTGGAGGGTCTAGGTTCTTCTTCAATCATGGGTGAGTAATCATGATATCTTTCTTGAACCATAAAATTTTCATCAATCTTAACGCGAGCACTTTCAATGATCTTTTTCAATCTTAATTTAAAACATCTATAAGCTTTACTTTTAGTAGAGTAACCAAGGAAAATCTCTTCATCACTTCTTGCATCAAACTTGCCTACTGCTTCATCCCTCTTGATGTAGTAGTTTCTTCCAAAGATTCTAAAGTATTTTACTATGGGAACATTACCAAACCATAGCTCATATGGTGTTTTGTCAGTGCCTGGCCTTAATTGAATTCTATTGATAGTGTAGACTATTGTATTGATTGCATCTCTCCAATAGGTGTGTGCAACTTTTCCTTCAATCATGATGGTGCATGCTATATTAAGGATGATCATATTCCTTCTTTCTACAATTCCATTCTCCTAAGGGGTTCTAGGTGCACTTAACTATCTCTTTATGCCATGTTCTTCGCAGTACTCATAGAATCTGTCAAAGGTGAATTCTACTCCTCTATCCGATCTCAAACATTTTATCTTTAGTCTAGATTCATGCTCAACCCTAGCTTTGAATATTTTGAACTTCTCAAATGCTTCTAACTTATCTTTCAAGAATGCAACCCACATCATCCTAGTATAGTCATCAACAAAAAAAATGAAATACCTTTCACCATAGTATGATCTTGTTTGAGTTGGACCACATAGGTCTGTATGAATTAGATCCAATTTGTTCTCTGTTGAATTGTGTTTGCTTCTGAATGAATTTCTCACATGTTTTCCCATTACACATTCCCTACATATAGTATCAACTGGCTTTGCTATGCTAGGTAGATCTATTACTGCCTTTACATTGCTTATCTTTACTATGTTATCAAAATTGATATGACATAGTCTTTTATGCCATAACCAACTGTCATCAACTTTAGCAACAAAACAACTTACTTCTGAATTGAGTTGAAAAACATTACCTCTTGTCTTTGAGCCTGATGCAATCATAACACCATCCTTGTTGTTAATGATGCATTTGTCATCTTTAAACTCCAACTAATTGCCTTTTCCAAGTAACTGACCAACACTGAGAAGGTTATGTTTCAAACCATCAACATAGAGAACATCATCAATACTGTTCTTTCCATCCAAGGTAATGGCTCCTCTACCAACTATTGGTTTGGGAGTGTTGTCTCCAAATTTGACCATGCCACCATTGTATTTTTCCAGATGAACAAATCTATTTTTATCACCTGTCATGTGATGTGAACAACCACTATCTATAATCTAGTCTGTCCTTATATTTGCTTGGGAAATTAATGCTAGTTCTTATTCCACTCTTTCATCTTTATGATTTGTCTTTTTATTCATTTTGTCTATGATAGCAATGAATCCAATTTATTCTTCACCCGATTCATCATCAGAAACTCCATCTCCAGAAAAGTAACATTCCTTAGGCTTGTAATCATTTTTGAACTTTCTAGCTCTAGTAGGACACTTAGATGCGAAGTGACCAATCTTATTACATGAAAAGAACTTAAATGGTAATTGAACTTCATATTTTCCTTTTCTTTTCTTTTCTCTTTTGGAAATCATAGCAATAAAATCATCTAGAGTTTTCTCTTCATCATCATCATCAAAATTACTAGAAGTGTTTGCGGATTTCTTACCATGAACTATTTCTTTGAAGGTTGTCTCACTCTTTGGTTCTGTCTTCAATCTTGAAATCTCAAAAGTTGAGATTTTGCTGATCAAGTTCTCTCTCTTGAAATTAGATGTAAGCTGCATGGTCTCATCAAGGATGTTGATCTTGTTTTCATATTTTGGGGTGAGAGTAATCATCAGTTTGTCCATGATGTCTTCTTCTGAGATCTCTCCTCCATTGTTCCTTATTCCAACAACTGCTTCATTGATCCTTTGATTATAAGCTCTGATGTTTTCTTCAGGCAGCATCTCCAATGCACTGTATCTTTTCATCAGTGTTTTTCTATGTGCATCCTTTTCTTGTTTGTCACCTTCAAACATGTCTTCTAGGTGTTTCCATATTTTATGGGCGATGTCTACTTTCTTTATCTTTGAAAATTCACTATCAGATAGGGCGCTGATAAGGGCTTCTTTAGCAATATCATTCTGATGAAACAATTATTTTTGTCTTTTAGTAGCTTCATCCTTTCCAAGGTCTTCAAGGGTAGGGATCTTGTTTGCTTTGATAGTTACATCAAAAACTTCAAAACCAATGCACTGCAAATGAGTCACCATCTTGTTCTTCCAATCAAGATAATTCTCTCCATCAAACTTAGAACTTTCTTTCCTGAAGTATTCCATCTGATCAACCTCAAGTTGTTAAACTTTCTCTCTGAGGCACTTGGCTCTGATACCAATTGTTAGGAATAGTCCCAAGAGATAACTGAGAGGGGGGGGGGGGGGGTGAATCACTTATCTACAAGATTCAATTCTTTATCCAATTAAGTATACTTAAACATAAAGCATAAACACAATGAAAGAACACATGAACACAACACCAATATTTTGGTTACAGGGAAATCCAAATAGGTAAAAACCCTAGGGGGAATTGACACCCACTAATATTCTATACTAGTGTATTATGATCCTTGTTAGAAGATCCTTAAACATGTTAGGAGTTGCTTTACAATATATATAGTACAATAGACCTAGTCAAGGGTTAGACCCTGTTAGGAGTCTTTTATAATTGTCCTTGTTAGGGGAGAGGACTCACTATCCGAGAGCACACTGCTCAAAGGGGTGAAGGCTACAACCTTCTGTTTAACAGATACACACTATATCCAGATCTTGGTGAACTACGCTTTGACCTACTATCTGGATCAGTTCCAATGTATAGCACAAATACTTTACTTGGTCACATAGACCTTCTTCTAATGGCTTAGCACTTCACACACTCTACTCTGCTCTTTTTTATCAACTATGAACCACACTCAAGCAATCACAAATGACTTCCTATAAATATGTTTCCTCTAAATGATATAATCAAGTCAGCCTATTAGAACCACCTTGAAATCATATTAGAGAAACCATAAAAAAATTTGATAACCATTTTGTCGGCTCTACTATGCACGCAACACATTCTGGGACCTTTCCAAAAAGATAATTGTAGATGCACACTACACACTATCGGCTCTACCAAAATAACTAGATCTTTCTCTTTAGGCTAAATTACATCATGCAGTCTTAAGTGAACAACAATAACTCTCCTCTAATCTTAAATCTAAGGGCGCATACCCACATGATAGGTGCAACTCCAGAACCAATATAATCTCTGTTGGCCCTTCTGAACAAATGCAAGAAACTGCCACTAGTGAATAGCGACTACATAACTTTACTTCTACTCATTATCAGACTATGCATCCAAGACTAAAACATCACTAATATGTCTTCAACACTTCCAAGCACCCAAGGCTCTATGATAACTGTATGAACAACTATACACAGAACATTGCATGTTACTCTATTAGGAACACTGCTGACACAAGCTGCTATATAACTATCTGTACTAATAGTTAACCTCTGCGCCCATGATATCATGCTAATATCATGTATTTGATACATATACTAAAAGCTTTCTTCATAAGACCTCTACGCATGCTACTTTCCATATGTTGTCATCAATGACAAATGTACAGTCAATACTGGCCTGCTGGAAAATCTCCAATAAAATTTTACTTATGAAAACAATACTATCAGCTATCCCAAACTACTATTTATCAGCTCTCAAAGCGCCCTCTTCGGTAATTCAAACCATTCAGAAGTTGTTAAGAGAATTTCTATGGACAGGAAATATGAATGGTGGGAAGAAAATACCTTCGGTCTCTCTAGAGAACATGACACAGGTAAAGCAGTTAGGAGGTGTAGGGATTCATGATCTTCAAAAATGAAATCAGGGTTTTGGGGGAAAATTAGTCTAGCAAATGTACACTAAACCACATAACATTTGGTGTCAAATTATGCAAAAGAAGTACTTAGATGATACTAATCTAGCAAGAATTCTCACTGTGTCAGACCCCCCTAAAGGTTTAGCCATGTGGGACTTCATGATCTCTTCTAGAGAAATAGTAAGTAACTTCATTACTTGGGAAGTGAATAATGGTTTATCAGTCAAATTTTGGCGTGATTCATGGAATGGGCACCACCCTTAGTACAAATGGATGATATAGAGGTCATAGTTGCTACTTTGGAAAATGAATGGGGTTCTTGCCTATGTGACTATTTTCAAGCAGTATGCTTATACTCAAGAAAGGTGATATGGAAAGATCCTCATGAATTGTCTCTATCCCCCCAAGGAATTCATTGTTTGGAGAATATCTTCTCTGAAAAATTGGTCTACCTATCAAACTTGGGGGATAAATTGATCTGGGCTCCGGGGAAAGATGGGAACTTCACCATCAAAGAAGGGTATAAACTTATCCAACATAGGGATACTATCATAAAACCATCCTATGCCTACACATTCTGTTGGAATCATCTGACTCTACCTAAGGCCAATTGCTATGCTTGGATAGCATTAAAGAATAGGGCACTAACCAGTGATCATTTACACAGACTCAACATAGCACAACCATTCAACTATATATTGTGTGATAGTCAATAGGAAGACACAGATCATCTATTTCTAAATTGCTAATTTGCATAGGATTTTTGGATTTTTGTCCTTGGTAAACTACATTATTCCACACCACTTCCATACAAATTATGGGACTTATTTGAGTCATGGCTAGAACTGTATTCTGCATCCCTATTTTTTACTATTTGGAAGTGCATATCGGCACTAGTAGTGTGGGCAATATGGTGGGAGAGAAACAAAAGAATTTTCTACAAAACTTCTTCGCCAATCCAAGTAGTTATATCAGAGCTAGAAAGATCTATATATGAATTAGTAAATGCTAGTCATAGTAAACATAGATATAACCTAGTCATGTCAACTTGGGACTCTTCTATATTGCGTGAATGGAAAAGTATACATGTACCTTTTGGTTGGTGCCACCAAACAACATCTAATAAGGTAAATAACAAAGCTTTAGTCAAATGGATACAACCATCTATAAGGGTTGTTAAAATAAATTTTGATGGCTCTTCAAGAGGAAACCCGGGGAATTCAGGAGCAGGAGTATGCATTCGTGATCACCAAGGCTCACTATTAGCAATTAAATGTTGTCCACTCCCATATGGAACAAATAATATGGCAGAGAGCTAGGCACTATTTGTAGGTTTAATACTGGCTAAAACTGGAGGATTTGAGCATATTCATATAGAAGGTGATTTGATGATTATAATAAAAGCATGTATTAATCATGTATCACACAATTGGAGACTTACATACATTTAATAACAAATTTGGCAATTACTAGACTCATTTCAAGAAGTATTCATCTCACATACACCACGGGAAGGAAACGCGCTGGCAGATCACCTGGCAAATAAAGGTTGTGATGGGCATGAGGAAATGTCATTCTATCTGGATGATATCACAAAATAGGATGTAAAACTTCAAGACATACTCAGTTTGGACAAGACAGCATATGATGGATCTTCCTCAAATGTGCAGATGTGAGTATCCAATGTGCAAACTGTCAATAACATTTATTACTTGGTGGGTGTAAGTGACAACACATCAATTGTCCACATGGCATAAGTATTGTGTCTATGTGGAAGTGCGGAAGGATGATGTAAGAATGAATGTGTAATCTAAGGAGTATTAATTTGAATCATCACCGTGCATTCGTATGTCACCATTGCTAATTTATAGATAAGTCGAAGTACATTACTTCTGTAGTTTCGTAAGTTTTTACATAGAGGATATGTGCAGCTTGTCTGACACGCACCTTGATTTATTATTACCCATGTACCATTACAAGTTCAAGCATAGATTATGGGAGATTTACCATAAATGGCATGAATTCTGAATGCTCACTTGCTGCCTTCAAATACCCTATCTTTTAGTAATGTTATGCAGTTTTTGAGTTTTCTTCCAGGGCTGGATTATTGTTTGGATAACTATGTTTTAATTTGCAAATGGAGTTTCCTTGCTGCATTACCTATGGTTATCTTCATGCCGAACTCCTACCCAGGAATTATAAGGTCTCCATATCCCCGCTTACCTCTGAGCTCCCGTTCCCCAATAAAATTGATGGCCAGAAGCTTGAACAAGTGTTCGTTTGCAATTCCATGCTTCACTACAAGGCAGTTCATCGGGTTATTGGTGAAAATGTGCTCTCACCAAGGAAAAAATTAGTTGTATTCCCATCACAACTAGTGTCAATCTTCCTATCCAACTTAATGGACTTGCTGCAATCGGTTGAGTTAGTGGTTTATATTGCTAACAAAATAGTTCATCCTCAATTTGTTTCAGACACTCGGCTCATGGAGGCACTACAGAAGTATGAACTTTGGTCAAATAAAGCGCTGATCGGTGGTCCATTTTCTCACCATGACCTTATGATAAGCCACGAACATCTGATGGAATATGATTTTTTTAAATGGGCCATGGAGAAAAAGAGCTATTGAATTATTAACTACAATTTGCAGATTGTGAGCCTAGTTCTTGGGAAGGATCTAGTGAATAAGATCAGGAGAATAGCACATGCGATGTTGGCTCTTTTTCTCTCATCACTTCCACTAGTTCAACCTCCATCATTGAATTCATCTTGCAATGTGCTACCTCCTGGTACTTCAAAACTGGTACCATATGTGAATGTTCCCCTTTCACTTGTTCAACTTCTACCATTCCGCTTGCAGCTCTGATTTCACTTGATGGATGGGAAGCGGTGACTGTTACGGCTCTGCTAGTTGGTTGGGAGCTGGCATGGGATTACGTGCAGCATTCATCCTCTCCCATGGATGAATGTTAGCCTTGTGCAATTGGATGTTTATGTTGTATTACAAATGCGTTTATGATGGGTCTTTTGGGTTTTTTTTTGTGTGGAGCTGGCTTCCATTATGTATCTACCCAATTAGTGGGTTTTTGAGCTATTGTAACATCCTTCATGGATTCGTGGTTTTCATGAGGAAAACTAAATGTAAATAAGTTTATATTTTTCTTGCATGTATATGACAATGATTCTGGGGTTTCTTCCTAATTCTTCCACGGATGAGTCCTTGAATTAGTTTATATTAATATAAATATGGTGGCTAGTCCACTTTGACTTAAAATAATAATAATAATAATAATCTTATTGTATAGATCTATCATATATTTAGATTTTCACCACCACAATACCATATAACCTATTCTTATTATATTTAAATGATATTAGTATTTTTATAAAAGTAAATTATAACATATATTATACATTTTAAATTTTAATGGGATGATCATTTCTCATTTTTATATACAAATTAGATAAAAGATGAATTGATACAGTCTACCTTAAAAAAAAACTTTAAACTTCTATCTTTTGACATCCTAAAAATGTTCAAATTTTAATTTTAAAATGTACTTTAAATTAAGATATATAAGATTAATCTACCTCAAAAATTGAGCTATTAAATAATTTTAAATATGCCTACAATTATATCTAACTATGATATTTTATAATTTACCATTATTAAAAATAAAATTTATATTCACATTATATTAATTTGATTCCATTTTAATTGAATAGTCCTCATAACTTACCCAGCTTTGTTATTAATTTGATTTCAATTTAATTAAATAGTTCTCTTAACTTACTCTTTTTAATTAGTAATTAAAAAACTTATTTCCATCAATTAAAATCAATTTTTTATATGAAATTATAAAATTAATATTTTCTATAATATAAATCTACATCTATTATATTTATAAATTAACAATTTATTTTTATAAAATAGGTTATTTAAGACCCATCTTTAAGGTGAAAAGGCAGTTTTTGAGAGGAGGTATTGGGAGAAGGGTTTTCCTGTAGCATATGAAAGTGTTGTAGCTTGTGAGGCATGTAGGTTTCCTTTCTCATTATAATTTGCATGTAATAAGCATCTTTATTCAGATAATAGAAAGTATCTTTCCTATTGTGTTCATTTGTTCTCTTGAGTTCTACCCTCATCAAGAAATGTTGTAGTATGTATTCAACTACAAGTTTACTTACAACACTATTATCTATTAAAGTTACAACACTACTATTTTGAAAATGAACATGGGATCTAATATTTTTGTAATCATAAGATTTTAGTGTATGGGTGGAATAAAGGGGATATTATGTAGCCACACATAATTTTCAGAAATTCAAACTCTACACATAGTTTTCAAGTTGTTAAACCTTCTAACTATATAATAGCATCTAACCTAAAAAATGTGCATGTTTAAATTTTTTTAACTTTCATAAGCTGATCAAATTTTCATGGTGATCATTTGAATTTAAATATTAGATTAAACATAAAATTCAATTCTTGAATTACGTAGAACATTAAATCTATCTATATTTATGCTTGTTTAAAAAATTTAATCAAGCCAAAGAAAAAAAGTTATTACATGTAAAATAACTTTAAATAAATTCCAATTACAAGGGTGTTGTCAATGATTGAATTCATATTAAGGATTGCAAGAGGATTAAACAATTGAAACAATTAGCAAAGAAAACGCTAGCAAAGTGTCTAAACTCAAATAGATAAAAAGGCATCAATTAATAAGAACACAAAATGACGTGGGTTAGAGTAGATGGAAAAGAAAAGAAAATGGAATGATAAATAATACTCATATAATTAAGACAAAATAAGCAACTTTAGGGTTTGCATGTATACTTAATATATAGAATCATCTAATAGTAGTGGTTGAATGCATACTTAATATATAGAATCATCTAATAGTATTGGTTGAATGCATACTTAAAGAAAGGAAATGAATTGTTAATGAGATGTCATAGAAAAGTTAAGAAAATATTAAAATAATAATAAAGATTTGTCACAAGTTTGAGCACAAAGAAGAAAAGATAATATCTAAAGTGTGAATAACGGGAGTATAATAAGAAGTATAGCCCATAGTTACAACAGTTTCTTTCACACTCTCTACAAGCCGAGAAAACTTTAATAATTGACTTATCATCTACTAAAATAGGCAAGTGCACACATACTCTTGATTCCAGCTCCTGTATAGATTAAATGTATTTTTATGAGTTGGTGGCTTTTTTAATTATTTTATAATATAGAATTTTAGTTTTTACCTGATCAGAGAGTACTAATTTATGCTGATGTAACTTCAGATAATAATTAAAACTATTAAATTATTTGGAAGGTACATCATTTCTTTTTTCATAATCTTTAAGATTTTTTATTTATTTTATTAAAGAAAACAAAAATTTATTTGAAAATTTTCAACAATTTAAAAATGTACTAAATATTTTTTTTAAGAAAAAATATAATATAATATTATAGAAGTATTAGTTATTATTTTTAAAGGGGTGTATCTCTGTTAAAAAATTATAGAAATTTAATTAATTGTATTTAGAAAATCTTTGAATTTTATTTGATAGTATTATGAAAAAATTACTATTTATAAGTTAAATAGTAAATATTAATATTAATATTTAAAAAAATAATATATGCTATTTTTAACTAAATTATAAAATGAAAATAATTTATTATTAATTAAATTTATTTAAATAATCAGTAAGGAAATCAAATTCCAGCACAAAAAATAAGAAGTATACCAAATTTTAAAAAGCGTTAGTAGTTCAAATGAAACATTTAAATGCATGCCATTTTCCATTTCACAAAAAGTCATTGAACATCTTTAACCAAAAGAAGAAATACCTTCAAATTATTTTTCAGTGGCAAATTCATAATGAATCGCTCTTCCACCAACTAATTTATAGAAAATGAATAGCTCTCATAGTGTGTATTTGTTCGGCAAGAGTGGTAACCACAACTAGAGCATCACTAACCAAGCAGGTGAAATGTTTGATATTATCATAAATGCATATCTAATATATTTATAAATTAACAAAAAAATATATAAAATAGGTTATTTAAGACCCATCTTTAAGGTGGAAAGATAGTTTTTGAGAGGAGGTATTGGGAGAAGGGTTTTCCTCTAGAATATGAAAGTGTTGTAGTTTGTGAGGCATGTAGGTTTCCTTCTAATTAAAATTTGCATGTAATAATCATCTTTATTCAGATAATAGAAAGTATCTTTCCTATTGTGTTCATTTGTTCTCTAAGTTCTACCCTCATCAAGAAATGTTGTAGTATGTATTCAACTACAAGTTTACTTACAACACTATTATCTAGTAGTCACAATGCTACTATTTTGAAAACGAACATGGAATCTAATATTTTTGCAATCATAGGATTTTAGTGTATGGGTGGAATAAAGGGGATATTATGTAGCCACACATAATTTTAAAAAATTCAAACTCTACACATAGTTTTGAGGTTGTTAAACCTTCTAACTATATAATAGCATCTAACCTAAAAGAATGTGCATGTTTAAAAATTTTAAACTTTCATAACCTGATCAAATTTTCATGGTGATCATTTGAATTTAAATACTAGATTAAACATAAAATTCAATTCTTTGATTACTTAGAACATTAAATCTATCTATATTTATGCCAAAAAAATTTGAAAAGTTATTATGTAGAATAGCTTTAAATAAATTCCAATTACAAGGGTGTTGCCAATGATTGAATTACATATTAAGGATTGCAAGAAGATTAAACAATTGAAACAACTAGCAAAGAAAACGCTAGTGAAGTGTCTAAGTGAAACAGATATAAAGGAATCAATTAATAAGAACACAAAATGACGTGGTTAGAGTAGAAGGAAAAGAAAAGAAATTGGAATGATAAATAATACTCATATAATTAAGATAAACAAGCAACTTTAAGGTTTGCATGTATACTTAATATATAGAATCGTCTAATAGTACTAGTTGAATGCATACTTAATATATAGAATCATCTAATAGTACTCATTGAATGCATACTTAAAGAAAGGAAATGGATTGTCAATGAGATGTCATAGAAAAGTCAAGCAAATATTAAAAAAGTAATAAAGATTTGTCTCAAGATTGAGCATGAAGAAGAAAAGATAATGTCTGAAGTGTTGATAAGGGGAGTATAATAAGAAGAATAGCCTATAGTTACAGCAGTTTCTTTCACACTCTCTACAAGCCGAGGAAAATTTAATAATTGACGTATCATCTACTTAAATAGCCAAGTGCACACATACTCTTGATTCCAACTCCTGTATTGATTAAATATATTTTTATGAGTTGGTGGCATTCTTTATTATTTTATAATGTAGATTTTTAGTTTTTTATCTGACAAGAGTACTAATTTATGCTAATGTAACTTCACATAATAATTAAAACTGTTAAATTATTTGGAAGGTACATCATTTCTTATATCATACTTTTAAAGATTTTTTATTTATTTTATTAAAGAAATTAGAAATTTATTTAAAAAATTTCAACAATTTAAAAATATACTAAATAATTTTTTTAAGAAAAAATACTATATTATAATATAGAGGTATTAATATTTCTATATTTTTAAACAGGTGTATGAGGATCTCTGTTAAAAAATATAGAAATTTAATTAATTATATTTAGAAAACCTTTGAATTTTATTTGATAGTATTATGAAAAAAACTACTATTTATAAGTTAAATAGTAAATATTAATATTAATATTTAAGAAAATAATAAATGCTATTTTTAACTAAATTATAAAACAAAAAAAATTATTATTTGATTTAATTATGTCGAAGGTGTTTCTTATATGAAACGCCTCCAGCTGGGTTAAGGGATTGAGGGTACACAGGCTCCAATAGCCGTGCAAGACGATTGAAAAATCCCGCACCATTGATCATTTTCCACCTTTTGTAATTTCTTTATTCTGCATTGCAAAGAATAATTGTTGTCGTTGGATTACTGGCTTAATGAAATGGTTGTTGTGTTGTCTTAACCCGTGGTCAGAGGGTGAAGTTAACCCTACTGGAATGTTTGTTGCGTTGTCTTAACCTATGGTTAGAGGGTGAAGTTAACCCTATTGTATGTTGTTATGCATGATGTACGACATACTTACAAGATAGACATCAAGCTTCTGCCTTACTATATGTTGTTATGCATATTGTTATAAAGGAGCTTGTGTGCTTGTTGAAGCTGTAGTTGTAGTTACCCTGGCGATGGTCAATCATGTGCTCGTTGAGTGCCTGTGATTTCATAAATTTCATTTTGCAAAACTTTCATTCATATGACATGTTATTCACATCTTCATCATAGAGTTAATACAGGTAAGAAGGCCTGATTCCCGCTATAGAAAACTTCCTAGCCCCTAAACTGAACAATCTCTGTTAAAATAGAATTAAAAAAATAGAAAAGGTTAGTTGTCATGCTAAGTGCTAATAATTACTCTTCCAGTACTAAAAACTGGTCAGCCATAACTCAACTGAATCTTTTTTCATGTTATAAAATCTGTTAACATTCATTATTGAAAACCCTTCAGGGTTTACTAAAATTCATTCCTTTGAGTAAAGATGATTGAGAAAGCTTACCATGAGTAAAATGCCTAGCTGAGATATAAGCTCCTCCTGGAACTCATTTGGTGTGTAACGAGCCCTCAATGGTGAGACAGGTAAAAGATAGTTAATGAGATAATCATTTGAGCCCGTAGTCACAGTAAATATAGATTTATCAAGGAATTTGGTAGCACCGGCTTTGGTTAGCTTGTTGACGAGTTCCATCCTCATTGTTTCAAAGTACTTGACTTGTTGCTGCAGTACAATACGCCAAGCCTGAACCCAAAACAATGGATGACCATGAGGATTTATACACTCTTTAATTCCACGATCTAGATCAGTTTCAACTTAAAAGAGCTAAGGATTGTAGTGTCCCACATAATGTGCCCATCAATTAGAAATACTAGATAAACATATGAGAGGAATACCCAAAACAATTTGTTTCTTTTCTTGTAGCCTGATTGAAAGAATTTCAGGCTAATCTTCTCATCATTATATGACCTTTGATGAAAAGAAGCACAAAAGGATATATAATAAGATGGTGAAAAAATTGTTGAGGATATTTCAAAATTTATGGAGATCCTTAGAGAAAAAAACATTGTCGGGGATACTCTGGAGTTTTTGGAGGAGACAAGAGGCGAAATTACTGTTGGGTATTCTTCGAACCCTAGGTTTTCTTATATTTTTCACAAGATCTGAACATTCTCTAATAATCATTTCACATTGGAACAAAGCCTGTAAAGACCTATAAATTTAAATATAAGCCTATACAAAAAATTATAAAAGAAAAATTGTACATGGTCATCTCTGCAAATCAATTTAGTTCAATTTCATTTTTAGCCTTCTTTGCAGGTTGTCCTACCTTCTTCTTGGGAGCAGCGACTTTCTTCACTGGCTTGGGCTTGGACGCCGACTTCTTTGGAGTCGCAACCTTTTTAGGCTTAGGGACCAATTTCACCTACACATTGAGCTGTTACAATTCGCAGGAAGATCGACTTTATACTTGTCGCCTAGAAATTTCACAGTATAATTGCTTCCATGATCATCTACAAGGAAGGAAAAAGAGAAAGGAATCATTGAAGTTGATTATGTTGAAAGGATTAGACCTTCTATGGAAACATGAGCAGAGGAAAAATAGGGGCATGAGAGGCAGAGCTCTTCCAATAATGTTATGGAATATGAATGGACAAGCCTAGTTGCACACATAGTGGAAATTGCATTGAGTTGTGGCAGCCACTGATGGTTTCAAGAAAGCGTAGTTTTGACACTTGCAAATAGCCCAAAGCTCTTGGGGTCGGTGGCCATCATCTTTTATTAGGTGGTAAGTCTTATAGTATTCCCAAAAACTTGTTTTATGTGCCCTCTCCGATGTATTCCCAGATTTCTTGCATTGGAAACTAAAATACTATTGTATCACCCAATGTATAGAATGGAAAATTTACTTGCTGGGTTAATGGTTTAAGCCATTGTTTTTTAATTTTATAACTATGGTGAATATTTGTCATTTTAATGTGTAACCCAAACTTTTTGAAAAGAATAGGTTTTAGATTTAAACGAAGTAACAAATCATTTGATCAATATCAACATTACAATACTCAATATACCAAATTTTGATGTAGAAATTATCTTGCCTAAACAATTGACAACATACATGCACTTTAAGTGGGCGATTCATTTATGCCACTTCTATATCATTGATTTTTTACTATACATAATTGTGTATGCTCTCATTTAATGAAATCAACATTATCAAACTCTTTTTGTGATAAAGATTCTATTAATCTAAATCTTTGGGTCAATATTTGTGATTCAGGTTGTTGTTATGAGTATGAAAGACCAAACCCTCTAGGCCCAAATACAAGAGATGGCTCACATATTAATTAGTGACCACATTTTGGTATACAGAGGAGACAAGAGCGAATAGGAAAATTGTGGTAGATTTACGTGTAGATTTATAGTACTTGAACATACAAAATTTTATATTTATTAAATAAGTTTATACGTTCTACTTCTTATTAAATTTATTGAAAAAACATTATTTTAAAGATGTGATTTGAATTCTTGGTTTCTATTTTTATTATTTATTAATTTAATTATCCTAATTCTAATATATAATTAAGTTTGTATAGCTTTAAAAATTAATTTTCTGTTTCAATTTAAGTTTTTTGTAAAAAAAAAACACAAAGTCATAGATGATATTATGCCTAGAATAAAAGAAGCGAACGCTTCACCTTATTCTTTTATATATTATCTCAAAATGGCTTATATATTGCAATTAAAGAAGTGAGGAATCTATAAAAAATGTGACTCAAAACTTCAACATTTTGATTCTAAGAGGATCTATCCTTAAAAATGGTACTAAGATCTTATTATAGGATCTATTTGCAAACCTTTTTAAATTAGAAAATGAATTTTCATCTTTAATCCTTTATTTTCCAATCCATTTTACCAAATTTGAATATAATTGATATGGTTGAACCTATAGCTAAACTAAATATGTATTTACCAAAGTTCATATAAAAAATATGGTTCTTATAAGAATATTATAGATATAAGCCAAACTTCATATTATAGAATAGATTTTATCAAGGAAAAATAATAAACATAAATAGAAATTTAATATAGTAAATGATTACTAAATTAAATTTCATCATGCTTTTATATTTTAAAAAAAAAATTAAAATTAAAATTTATTTATTTAAACTTTTTTTAAAAATAAAAGCATTGTTTATGTTACTTAAAATTTGTTAAACACATTACAAAATTCAATCATATATTATTCTTTCTTAGCAAAAAAAATAACACAAATTTAAATCTAACAAAAAAAATTAACCACATTTGAAACATATAAATGGAAGAAAAAAAGCAACTTACAAATTGCATACTAAATTGCAATTACTATTTATTTTACCATCTTCTTGGTATGGGAGTAGACTGCTCTCAAAATGATTTGACTTACCAAAATTTGTGTCTTATCTCTGATGTAGGTTATCAGCAATTGTAGTCAAAGCGTGGTAGATTCTCCAATCTTTGCGTCCCCACACGCTCCACTGACACCGCGTCTTCATTATTCCTCAATAGGCAGCAGCTAAATAGACGAAAATTTGCACCCTTGGAATATTGTGCCCCCGCATGCCATAAGGTACGAGTTAGAGCCGTGAACTGCTCTGCAGTTTTGATTTACAAAAAGTCGTGTAGTCTTAGTAAATGACGTTATTTTTTTTCAATTTTAATTTTATGAAATGCAACAGTGCTGTAATTTTTTCATTTCAATTTTAATTTTTTTATATTTAGTTTATCTTTTTTCTTTTAAAAATTGACTTATTATTTTTACTATTTTTAATGTTCATATTAATATAATAATAAATATAATATTTTAATATTAATTTTTATTAATACTTATATACTTAAATTCTTATTTTAAAAATATTTATGTTATAATATTATAATATATAATCTTATTATTCTCCAATATGGTTTAGGATTTGTATGCATGTAGTCAGTTCATAGATTGTAATAGGGCTGTAGTTTTGACCTAAAGGTTGATTTTTTAGAAATCTTTAATATGGAGATAAAACAAAATATTAGGTTAAATTCTTAAAATATTCTTCAATATTTTCTTTCATATGAGATAAATCTGATAAGATAAATTAAAATTAATTTCAATCAAGAGTACTATAGTACATTGGAGATAAATCCTTTTAAGTGTTCAATGTAATAAATTTAATTTTAAAGAAGTTTCTACTAAGCCTTTATTATACGGTTTAAACATTGAGTATTGTAACCAATTTCTTAGTATTGCTTACATCTTAGAATTACACAAAGACAAGTTCATAAGTATACTATAACTTCATCATTAAGTGTTTGCCTAAATCTATTGTATTTTTTCCTACACACAAGTTCGTGTAGAAGGTGTGGTGTTTCTATTGAGGTTCAATATTGAGTGCATTAGTTAGTGTAAGTCTAGTGCTATTAGTCCTAATTAAAATAATATGTTTCAATATATATATATATATATATATATATATATATATATATATATATATATATATATATATATATATATATATATATATATATATATATTATTGTGACATAGGTTCTCAATGTGCTCTATTTTTTTTGGAAATTGATTAAATTGATAGATTAGAAATTTATGTTTTATGTTATTTTTTAAATAATTATATATAGAGATTAGATTTATAGTGAATTTGTTGTGTTGAAAATAAAACATGTATAACTTTTGGTCAGCATGAAAGCTTGAAATAGTGAGTTATGTATTTTTGTAATAGTAAAAATTAACATATGAATGTACTTTAAACAAAATACTTGAAGGCACAAGCACATTTGCATACGAAGTTTCAAAGATAAGCAATCAATCTTTGGAAAACTAATTGGTTTGAAAAACTAATTGGTTGGAAGCTTAAGAAACAAAATTCAAGTATCCTTATGTCTGCATTGTCTCACAAATGTCCTTGACATAAAGACTTCAAGCGTCTATTCTTTGTTGTGATCATATAAAATCTTCATTTTTTAAGGATGAATTAAAAATAAATCTAAAAACTTATATAAAATCGATTTAGCAGTGTTGCCACATTTTTAAGCTTGCGAAAAATGCATCCCTTCTGAACCTTAAGTTGTGTCAAAACTCTTTTCCCCTTAGGGAAAGTCATGTTCGGGTTTTGGTAGTTCTCGCTTCTTGTTGGGTTTTAAGGCTCCTTGGGTACCTCGCCGAGATTTTGGAAAATCACTCTAACTGCCACCTCTCCAAGTCTTCATGTTTCCAAGTCGGGTTTTGGGAAATCTTTGGTCATCAGGATTTTACACCTTAGGTAATTAGGTTAGGTTGGCCCAATGAGTGGTGAAGTCATTCCTAGTTTGAAAGATCAAATTATTACTATATGCGGGTTTTGCCCGTTTTGGCCACCAAATCTGAAAAGACATTTTCTCCTCGGGAAACTAAGAATCATGGGTGAAACATCAAAGATAAAAGGAATAATTTTTGGAGATTCAATGTACAGGGAACCTAAAAGGTAATGCACACTTTTGATGGAAAGGCGAAAAGATTTTAGGCCCATTTGGTAGCGGGAATTAGACCGAAATTGGCATTTGCAACTTCCAATTTTGTCTAAACCTCAGTTTGGATGTGCAACATAGAAATAGAAGTGGAAGATGTAAATGCTCATTTTGGCTCAAAATGAGCATTTACATCTTCCACTTGAAAAGGTGGAATTGGAATTTGGCCCTCAAATTCCACTTTTTTGAACCCCAGTTTTGTAAAACTCATCGGGTCTACAGGCAAAATTAACTTTTTTTTGGTGTCCACATTGTTTTTTACGCGTTTCACTCAACATTTCATGATGAAGGCATTTCACAGCGAAGGCATTTTTCTTCACACTGCAAAGCGAACTGCGAAGGCGTTCTTCACTTTGCAAAGCGGATAGCGAAGGCATTTCATCCGCCATTCTTCACACTGCAAAGCGGACAGTGAAGGAATTCCTCTAATCTGGTATGCATAAGTATTATTTGGTTAGGGTTTTCAGTTTTCAAGTGCAAAGTGTCATGGTCGATGTATGTATGTATTTTTTGGTTTAGGGTTTTCAGTTTTCAACTAGCATATACTAGTGTAAGGGGATTAATGGGGATTGTATATGCTTGTCATTTGCATTCAAAAAATATGGTTGTTCATCTACCATTCTTCACACTGCAAAGCGGACAGCGAAGGCATTCCTCTAATCTGGTATGCAGAAGTATTATTTGGTTAGGGTTTTCATTTTTCAACTGCAAAGTGTCATGGTCGTTGTATGTATGTATTTTTTGGTTTAGGGTTTTCAGTTTTCAACTAGCATATCATAGTGTAAGGGGATGAATGGGGACTGTATATGCTTGTCATTTGCATTCAAAAAATATGGAAATCATCCTCTATGCATAGATAATGATTCTCTGGTAACCTGTCCTGGTCTACTACTTACTAATTTTTATTGGTTCAATCAACCCCATGATGGATACCATTGTCTATGCAACAACCAAAGTGCCCCATTTATTGTAATTATTAATTAATTAATAATTACAATAAATGGGGCATTTTGGGTTCTGCATAGTCATTGCCATGATGGATCAGGAGTGTGACTCACAAACACACCATGGATTGTAAGAAAATGATGCCTTCAATTAATTAAATTATTATAATGTAAAATAAAATAACTCTCAAATAAATACAGTAGTTCCAAATTGATACCATTATCATTTTTTCTTGATATATAGATGTGTAAATAATAGGCTTCAATAGGAGAAGACAAGATATAATAGTTTCATTGTGCCTTTCAAATATTTGGATTTCTTTTTTAATCTTTTTCTATGTCTTGAGGAGATGAGGGAGAAATTTGGAAACAAACATGTTTACTCATATTGTCAGTTTGAAGAATGTCCCAAGAAAAGAAAAATGTAGCATAGTTTAGTAGGTGAAACACGTTGCCTAATTTGAGTAAAGAAATATCATCAGGACTACCTAAATATATAGATAGATAAGTGTTATAGATAGATAAGTGTTCTTAAAGAGAAACATAGAATCACCCGTACCTATAGCACTATTTTTTAATCATAAGATTTCTACTTCACACATGAAACTTGAACTATTGGATTTTGGCCAAATTTTAATAGCAGTAGTTAGATTTTGAGTTGCTTGTAATTTTGATCTGGTATATCTTGTATAGAGAAATTGTTGCCCTTGATGCTGTGTGGAAAATAGGCAAGAATGTGAACTCTTTCTTCGTTGGAGAATATGTCCTACTCTGATGTATTTGGTCATTTAATAGTTTCAGGTGTGTGTGTGAAAATTGTACCTGATTCTATAGACACAACACTCAGTAAAACATTAGAGGTTAGTGATAATCAAAATCGTGCAAAATTGAAAGCTATCTAACCAAGTGATTTACTGCCTTCTAATAGGTGCGAGATTAATGTTCTCAGATTATTATCGAGATCAGTGAGCTAGACGACACCTAAATGAAGGATTTGAATGCAATTCTAGATATGGAATAAATGCAATTAATCTATATTTTTGATATTTTCTATGCAATAAGAATGATAAAAACTGATATGATATGAATGCTATTGAAAATTGATATGCTATGAATCTAACAATGATATGAAATATGAATGCAAAAATAAGATTGATCTCACAAAAATGTCGATTCACTAGAGCTTTGATTCTTCAATTCCAATTCTCCAGCGTGATTGTGCAAAATATGAGATGATTTGTGAAGAGCTAAAGCCTTAATTTATAGAAATCTAGGGCTTTGGAGGTGCATGGATAAAAGCCATAAATCACTCAAATAAACTCAGCTTGATTTTTGAGTTATCTGATCATGAAAGATAGTTAATTCTCAAAATCATGCAAAAATAGCTTTTTAACTCAAATTAGAGTTTAGATCAGCTTTTTGAACTCCAAAAGGATGTTGAGTTCCAAAAAGTCAATAACTTGCATTGATTTTCTGATTTGGAGTTTAACTGTTTCTTTTGAATATGCATAATAATTAAGAATTAAATAAATAAATAAAGTGATTTATCCTCAACTCAACTGATTTTTGAAAATAAATAATTAATTTATGGGTTAATTAACTATTTTACCAAACTTTTATTAAAAATTATATTATTAAATAATGACAACATGTTTTAATTAATTAAATAAGAATTTAATCAATTAAAGATAGGAATTATGATCTATTGCCAAAATTAAATAATACAATTAATAATAGATAGAATTAAATTTAATTACACAATTAAGTGGAAAATATTAAATCTAATTAATTAAATATGAAAATATTCAATTAATCAAACTTAGGATAAATGTGATTTATCGCCAAATAATCATTAAATTAAAGATAATTAAGATAATTAGGAATATTACTAGGAATATTCCCCGATGTAGAATTTAAGATAATCAATTATGATTCGATGATGTTTAGATGTGCCTTAGGTTAGGACTTTGATGTCGATTTTGTATGATTTGATGATGTAGGAGATTAATGAACTTATAGCCCATTTTTAGGGTATTACATCAGGCACCAATTGCAGGAAGCAATAGTTAGGGAAAACTTATTATATAATACAAAATCATGGTACCCTAGAATAGAACAGGACATGAAAATGAAATTTTAAGACATGCAGACAGAGTAGGGAACATGAATCATTTACAAACCACAGAGTGGGGCAGTGCTATCCCTGCATGAATAATAGGTGCAAAAAAAGTGACCTGGTAAGTGTGAATTTCTGGTATCTTATTGAAGTGAATTGACTAGAAGAGTCAAGAACCCATAAGAAATTGAGTAAACACAATGCTAAGTTGAATTCTACAAAAAGGGCACATGATGAGGTAAACCATTTATCTTCAGGCTATTGCTTTGACGCCTATAGTAGTCCCTACTAATTGCACAAATAACAAACACAAAAAACTCCTTAATATTTTCATATTTTTTTGGTAACAATATATGTTAAAAGGGGAGTCTACCAATCTAATACAACTTGGGAGGTACTCCCAACTTACAAACTCAATACTCACTGATATGTACTGCTCTTGAGGGTTTTCATCCCCAAGATGATAGGTTCAGACCTAAAGGTTTTCATCTCCAAAGTGCCCAACTGCTGTAGCAATACCACAAACACTGAAATTAGAGATGAATGTATGTTAATTTTCTAAAGGTACCTTCCCTTTTGCCTTATGCTTAGTTTTATAGACCAATTTCTCAATGATCCTCAATCATGGTTCCACACTTAACTGAGTAGTCCTTTGCTTAATTTCACCACTTAACTGAGAAGACATTTCCTTGATTTCATAACATAACTAAGCAATTCTACTCAATTGATGGTAGTGTCTGAACAACCAACTATCAAAGCGACTCCACAATAAACCACATAATCAAACAATTAACTTACTACCTTATCTGAGTCCATTATAGACCTCACAATTTGATGATATACCTTTTTTCAGTCCTAACTAGCTTACAAAAAATAAAAACACACCTATTTAAATAAAATAACTCTCAAATAAATACAGTAGTTTACATGAAACTATGCCATAATTTAAAGGGATAAATTGAGGTAGGGATCACAGTCAACGAAATTGATCATGAATTGTTTAAACAAAATCTCCATAAATCTATTTCTCTCATCTATGTGGTGTTACTATTGCATTGAATCACCTCATTATCAAGAGAGTCTCTAGTAAATATAAATGCTTCCATCAAATCATCATTCTCTAGGATCTTGCTTCATTAAAAATGCATAAAGAGACAATTCAAATGTAGGGATGTACAAAAAACCAGCTGAACATCTTGCTCTGAACAAAACCCATTTGGAAGCATTGTTGCAACAATATAAACGACAACTGCAATCTTATGACCAAACACATGGATTGCATGGTTCAAGCTTAGCCCTCCTGCACTGTGACAAACTAGCACAACCTGACCAAATACATACAATTAAAACAACACCCATATCATCAATACACCTCATTTGACCATGTATCAGTACAAAGTGGAAATGGTCATGTTTACCATGGCATCCATTTTCCATTGTCATTTCTTTATCATGGCACTCAGTAGCCACTGTCATAGTTTCTATTGTTCTTCCTCAAGTGTGAAGGAATTTAGTTGTATGATATCTTATACTTATTCTAAAACATGTAAGGAGCGGGCTATACAATTACCTCTTTAATTTTACACATGTCTGCTACAGCTTTACCAGTTGTAATCACAACTAAAAAACTTACCTAGATTTCATAAATCAGGTTCTATCCTATTGTGTCGTCTCAGTGTGGTTGAAGTATATTTGACTGGTAAAAGATAGATAATGAAGGGATTTAATAATATACTGATGCAGGAGCATCCTCTGCACACCTGAGTCATGACAAAGGTAGAGGTTAACCATCTTGGTTTTCCTCTGCACACCTAAGTCGTGACAGGGTCACTTCTCAAATTACCCCAGGTGTCTGATGTAGGAGCATCTTGGGTGTAAGAGCAATCTTCCATCACCCAAAAATATTTATGTTTTTGTATTCAATAAAGGCTATTTTGTGTAGAGCTACTATTTATGGAAACTTTCTATTTTTAGTAAGTTGGTCATAAGATCTCAGAATGTTTTGATTTCACATGTGGAGGTTCATCTCAGTCATATCAGCCCGCCAGTAAAGTTTCATTAACAGATCAAGTCTAGCTTTGTAGATATTGAAGATTTTCGGTATTGGCAGCAGGGTACAGAAACTTTGAACTCAATTTTGAAGGCTTTAGAGGCCCCAGATGAGGTCAAGAATTTGGGTGAGGGGCACTTGCGTGAGTAAAGCTTGAAGAGCACTTCATGGACTTTCCAAATTGGGGTTGTAATAGTCAATTAGAGTAATTGGCGATGACTTATGGTCTTGGCAAGTTGAGTCACCTGAAATGGCGGAAAATAATTTTTCCTTCAAAATTTCTGTTCGGGTTTCAAAAGTTATTTTGAGCCGACTTTGATGTAATAAATTGTAAAATAAAATAATTCTAAGTTTGTTCGGCCCTTTGGGCTAAATTTCTGGAACCTTCTCGGGTGGTGGAAATTGCCTATATAAAGAAGACCCGTAGTGTTGTCTTAGGCAGTTCTGGGTAGTAGATCTAGGTAATAATTCAAGGCTTGTCCTACAGAATATTGTAAGGGAATTCCCATGTGGCTTTGCATATTTCAATTTTAAAAGTTTGTAATTCTCCATTTGTGGAGATAATAAGAAGCCAATTTTCTGTTCTTGCATATTGTTGTTGTTGTTTCTCTGTTTCTATTATGTATTTGTGGTATTAAGGGAAGCACCCTTCATCAAGTGGTATTAGAGCAGGTTTTCCTAAGTGTGTAAATAGATCACTGAATGTGAGGTAGTTTGCACCAGGATCGTGGTTAGGGTTTTAACGCGCATCACGAAAATGCCTCCACGAAAGAAACATGGCGGAAGAGCTAGTTTTGTAACACCTGAGGTTAGGGCACTGTAGAGAAAAGTGCGAGCATTGCAAGAAGAGATTCGTAGAGGAATGAATCTTAATGTCAAAGATGAAAGCGATGATGAAGTCAAAGAAGAATATCAAGAAGGAGAAGTTGAAATTATAAACCAAGAGGAAGAAAGACTTTTTCGGGCCATTTCTAAGATCGGGAAAAGACCTAAGATTGAGGTTCCTGCATTTTTAGGAAATCTTAACACAGAGGAGTTGATCGGCTGGATCAATGAATGTGAAGAATATTTTGAGTATGAAGATATCGAAGATCCTGATAGGGTCAAATTTGCGAAGGCCAGACTGAAAGGTCATGCGAAGATCTGGTGGCAAGAGGTTCAATTGGAGCAAAATAGAAGAGGGAAAGATAAAATCACAAGATGGGATCGCATGGTGGATAAAATGAAGCAACAGTTCATCCCTATTGATTATGAGCTTGACCTACTAAAGAAAATGCAAAGTTTGAAGCAAGTAGGAAGATCTATTCAGGAGTATACAAAGGAGTTCTATCGACTCCTCATCAGAACAGGCCATGTAGAAGCTGATAAGGAGAAAGTTTCCCAATACCTTAATGGGTTAAGGCCAAGCATTCAGGAGGAGTTGAATTTGGTTTGAATGAACAGTATTGAGGAGGCATACCAATTTGCCCTAAAAGTAGAGGAAAAGTTGAATAAGAAGTTCGAGAGCAGACAAAATGGAAGAGGTCGCGGTGGACAATCTAGTGGACGGTCCTATGGAGGCCGAAATGAAGATTCGAAAAAGAAGGATGAGGCCAGTAGTAGTCAGAATCAGCGAGAAAATAATTCCAATCGCTTCCAAGATCAGAATAATAGAGATCAGAGAGGAAGAGGAAGAGGACAAGGATCTGGAAGAGGTGGCTTTTGTGGAACATGTTTTCATTATGGAGAAGAAGGTCATAGCACATTTCAATGTCCTCAGCGCCAAGGAAGAACAGATAGGAGAAATGAAGGCTAGGCCAGAGTTGCACATGTAGATGAAGATGCTAGATCATCCAATTCTGAAGATGCTGAAAGATGAGAAACGTTGATTACCAAAAGAGTCCTATTGAGTGGTGAGAATGAACCTGAACAAAGGAGGAGCCTGTTTCGCACTAGATGCAAATGTGAGAGTAAGTGTTGTGATGTGATTATTGATAGTGGAAGCACTAACAATTTGGTTTTAGAAGAGACAGTGACAAAGTTGAAGCTCAAGAGACAGAAACACCTACATCCATATCAGATTGCCTGTGTACAGGATAACCACAAGGTCATGGTCAATGAACAATGCCTAGTGAAGTTCAAGATTGGTGGATATCATGATGAGGTACTGTGTGATATCATATATATGGATGTATGTCATATGTTGTTAGGTAGACCATGGCAGTTTGACAGATGTGTTGTACATGATGGTCATGCGAATACCTATTCTCTGACAAAGGATGGAGTGCGACATAAGCTAAAGCCATTTAATGACACAGAAGAAAAGGTATGTGGTAGTGAAAGAATAACTTTTGTTGATGAGAGAAAATTCTTAGATGGTATGAGGCATGAGCATGTATGTTTTGCTTTAATTCCAAAAGATGGTAAAGAGGAAGTAGAAGATGTTCCTGTGGAAGTTGTAGATTTGTTGAATGAGTTTCAGGATATTGTATCTGATAATGTGCGTGATGGATTACCACCAGTCAGGAAGATCAGTCATCAAATGGACTTGATCCCAGAAGTGAGTTTTTTGAATAAGGCAGCACATAGAATGACACTTGTAGAAAGTGAGGAGTTGAACAGACAAGTACATGCGTTGTTGCAGAAAGGATTGATCCATGAAAGTTTGAGTCCCTGTGTTCTACCAGCAGTATTAGCACCAAAGAAGAATGGTGAGTGGAGGATGTGTATAGATTCTAAAGCAATAAATAAGATCACAACCATGTACAGGTTTCCATTGCCACGAATGGATGATATTATGGAACTGTTTGAGTGGAGCTGTGTATTTCTCAAAGATAAATCTGAAGACTGGATATCATCAGATTCGGATTAGAGAAGGAGATGAATGGAAGACTACCTTCAAGACAAAGGAAGGATTGTATGAGTGGTTAGTCATGCCTTTTGGAAAAACCAATGCACCGAGCACTTTCATGCGGCTCATGAACGAGGTTCTGAAAGAATTTATGAGTAAGTTTGTCATTGTTTACCTAGATGATATTTTAATCTTTATTAAGACATTGGAGGAGCATGTGATGCATATTCATATGGTATTGAGAAGTTGAGAGAAGAAAAATTGTTGATTAATTTGAAGAACTGCAGTTTTGTGAAGAAAGAATTAGTGTATCTGGAGTTTGTAGTTTCAGGAGAATGTCTAAAAATGGACCCAGAGAAGGTACATGCTATCCTTGAATGGCCTACTCCAAGGAGTGCTACTGAGGTAAGATCTTTTCATGGTCTAGCCAGCTTTTACAAAAAGTTTATTAGAAATTTTAGCAGTATTTGTGGACCCTTGACTGAAACAATGAGAGGGGATAGAAAAGAGTTTAAGTGGACTAATGGGGCAAAAAAGAGTTTTCAATTATTGAAACAAAAAGTTACAGAACAACTTGTTTTAGCACTTCTAGATTTTAATAAGGTGTTTCAAGTAGATTGTGATGCTAGTGGTACTACAATAGGAGCTGTTATGAGCTAAGAACGTAAGCCTGTTGCTTATTTCAGTGAGAAGTTAAATGATGCCAAGAGGAAATATTTTGTTTATGATAAAAAAATTTATGCTATAGTTCAGGCATTAAAGAAGTGGAGACATTATCTGCTTCGTAAGGAGTTTGTTTTGTATACTGATCATCAAGCTTTGCAATATTTGAATAGTCAAGGAAAGTTGAATCAGAGGCATTTGAAATGGGTTGAGTTTTTGCAGAGTTATACATTTGTTTTCAAACACAGGAGTGGAAAGTCTAATAGGGTTGTAGATGCTCTTAGAAGAAGGTAACTATTGCTAATAGAAATGCAAATTAAAGTGGTTGGGTTCAAGGAAGTCAAAAATTTGTATCCAGAGGATCCTGATTTTGCTGAAGCTTGGAAAGCTTGTATAGAACTTGTTACTCTAGATAGGATGAAATGGCTGGATTTCATCATCCAGGATGATATTCTACTCAGAGGGAGTTAGTTGTGCATTTCAAGAAGTTCTATGAGGGAGAATCTCATCAAGGAGAAGCATAGTGGAGGATTGGCTAGACATTTTGGTCATGATAAAACCCTTGCTTTGGTTAGTGAGAATTATTATTGGCTACAGTTGCAGCAAGATGTGAAGAAGTTTGTACAGATTTGCAGAATATGTCAGATCACGAAAGGAGTGAAGCAGAATATAGGGTTATATCATCCATTACCTATACTAGAGAAGCCTTGGGAGGATATTAGCATGGACTTTGTTCTTGGTTTACCGCGGACTCAGCGGGGACATGATTTAATTTTTGTGGTGGTTGACAGATTTTTGAAGATGGCACATTTCATTCCCTACAAGAAGAGTAATGATGTTGTTCATGTAGCAGAATTGTTTTTCAAAGAAGTAGTGAGACTACATGGTTTGCCAAAGACCATAGTTTCAAATCAGGACACTAAGTTTGTTTGATATTTCTAGCGTACATTATGGAAAAAGTTTAAGATAGATTTGAATTTCAGTTCATCACATCATCCATAGACTGATGGATAGATAGAGGTGGTGAATAGGAGTTTGAGAAATTTGCTAAGATGTTTGGTCGGAGATAAGCCAATAGGATGGGATTTGATTTTACCACAGGCAGAATTTACATACAATAATTTTGTTAACAAGAGCACTGGTAGATCACCGTTCCAGATTGTATATGGTAGCAGTCCCAGAAATACATCTAAATTGAGAAAGATAGATAAAGGAGAAATAAGTAGTGCTGAAGCTGAGGATTTTGCGGAACACTTGTAGAACATTCATGAGGAAGTGAGGAAGCACATTACCAAAATGAATACACAGTATAAGGCTAAGGTAGATGAGAAAAGGAGGCATAAAAAATTTTAGGTTGGAGATGAAGTCATGGCTCATTTGCAAAAGGAAAGATTTCTAGTTGGTACATATAACAAGTTGAAAATGAAGAAATTTGAACCATTTAAGATATTGAAGAAGCATGATTTAGGAAATGCATATGAGGTAGAGTTGCCTACTGAACTGAATATTTCACCACTGTTTAACATCTCAAATTTGACAGAGTATCATGAGGGAGGTGTTGAAGATGATATCACAGTAGCAAAGTGGAGTATTCCAGCAACTAGTTCAGATACCAAGGAGATTAAGGACATATTGGATAGTCGAGTTGGCAGAAGCACAAGGAACATGACATATGAAGAATATCTAGTCAAATGGAAAGGATGACCTGTGTAAGATTCATCATGGCTGACAAAGGTAGAGGTTAACCATCTTGGTTTTCCTCTGCACACTTGAGTCGTGACAGGGTCACTTCTCAAATTACCTTGGGTGTCTGATGCAGGAGCATCTTGGGTGTAAGAGCAATCTTGCATCACCCAAAAATATTTATGTTTTTGTATTCAATAAGGGTTATCTTGTGTAGAGCTATTATTTATGGAAACTTGCTATTTTTAGTAAGTTGGTCATAAGATCTTAGAATGTTCTGATTTCATATGTGGAGATTCATCTCAGTCGTATCAGCCCGCCGATAATGTTTCATTAATAGATCAAATCTAGCTTTGTAGATATTGAAGATTTTCCGTATTGGCAATAGGGTACAGAAATTTTGAACTCAGTTTTGAAGGCTTTAGAGGCCCTAGATGAGGTCAAGAATTTGGGTGACAGGTGCTTGCATGAGTCAAGCCTATAGAGTGCTTCGTGGCCTTTTCAAATTGGGGTTGTAATGGTCAATCGGAGCAACTGGCGATGACTTATGGTCTTCGAAAGTTAAGTTACCTAAAATGGCAGAAAATAATTTTTCCTTCAAAATTTCTGTTCAGGTTTCAAAAGTTATTTTGAGCCAACTTTGATGTAATAAATTATAAAATAAAATAATTCTAAGTTTGTTCGGCCCTTTGGGCTAAATTTCTGGAACCTTCTCGGGCGGTGAAAATTGCCTATATAAAGAAGGCCTGTAGTGTTGTCTTAGGCAGTTTTGAGTAGTAGATCTGGGTAATAATTTGAGGCTTGTCTTATAGAATATTGTAAGGGAATGCCCATGTGCCTTTGCATATTTCAATTGTATAAGTTTGTAATTCCCCTTTTGTGGAGATAATATGAAGCCAATTTTATGTTCTTGCATATTGTTGTTGTTGTTTCTCTGTTTCTATTATGTATATGTGGTATTAAGGGGAGCACCTTTCATCAAGTGGTATCAGAGCAGGTTTTTCTAAGTGTGTAAGCAGATCACCGATTGTGAGGCAGTTTGCACCAAGACCGTGCTTATGGTTTCAACGCATATCGTGAAAATGCCTCCACAAAGGGAACGTGGTAGAAGAGCTGGTTAGGGCATTGCAGAGACAAGTGCGAGCATTGCAAAAAGAGATTCGTAGTTGAATGAATCTTAATGTCAGAGACAAAAGCGAGGATGAAGCCAAAGAAGAATATCAAGAAGGAGAAGTCAAAATTGTAAACCAGGAGGAAGAAAGACTTTTTCGGGCCATTTCAAAGATCGGGAAAAGACCTAAGATTGAGGTTCCTGTATTTTCAGGAAATCTTAACCCAGAGGAGTTGATCGACTAGATCAATGAATGTGAAGAATATTTTGAGTATGAAGATATCGAAGATCTTGATAGAGTCAAATTTGTGAAGGCCAGACTGAAAGGTCATGCGAAGATCTGGTGGCAAGAGGTTCAATTGGAGTGAAATAGAAGAGGGAAAGATAAAATCACAAGATGGGATCGGATGGTGGATAAATTGAAGCAATAGTTCATCCCTGTTGATTATGAGCTTGACCTACTAAAGAAAATGTAAAGTTTGAAGCAAGTAGGAAGATCTGTTCAGGAGTATATAGAGGAGTTCTATCGACTCCTCATCAGAACAGGCCATGCAAAAGCTGATAAGGAGAAGGTTGCCCACTACCTTAATGGGTTAAGGCCAAGCATTTAGGAGGATTTGAATCTAGTTTGAATGAATAGTATTGAGGAGGCATACCAATTTTCCCTAAAAGTAGAGAAAAATTTGAACAAGAAGTTTGAGAGCAGACAAAACGGAAGAGGTCAGGGTGGATGATCTAGTTGATGGTCCTATGGAGCCCGAAATGAAGATTCAAAAAAGAAGGATGAGGCTAGTAGCAGTTAGAATCAGTGAGGAAATAATTCCAATCACTTCCAGGATCAGAATAATAGAGATTAGAGAGGAAGAGGAAGAGAATAAGGATCTGGAAGAGGTGACTTCCATGGAACATGTTTTCACTATGGAGAAGAAGGTCATAGGGCATTTGAATGTCCTCAGTGCCAAGGAAGAACAAATAGGAGAAATAAAGGCCAGGCCAGAGTTGCACATGTAGATGAAGATGCTAGGTCATCAAATTCTGAAGATGTTGAAAGATGAGAAACGTTGATTAACAGAAGAGTCCTGTTGAGTGGTGAGAATGAAACTAAACAAAGGAGGAGCCTGTTTCGCACTAGATGCAAATGTGAGAGTAAGTGTTGTGATGTGATTATTGATAGTGGAAGGACTGACAATTTGGTGTCAGAAAAGATGGTGACAAAGTTGAAGCTCAAGAGACAGAAACACCCACATCCATATCGGATTGCCTAGGTACAGGATAACCAAAGGGTCATGGTCAATGAACAATGCCTAGTGAAGTTCAAGATTGGTGGATATTATGATGAGGTACTGTGTGATATCATATATATGGATGTATGTCATATGTTGTTAGGTAGACCATGGTAGTTTGACAGATGTATTGTACATGGTGGTCATGCAAATACCTATTCCCTGACAAAGGATGGAGTGTGACATAAGCTAAAGCCATTGAATGACATAGAAGAAAATGTATGTGGTAGTGAAAGAATAAATTTTGTTGATGGAAGAAAATTCTTAGATGGTATGAGGCATGAGCATGTATATTTTTTTTAATTCCAAAAGCTGGTAAAGAGGAAGTAGAAGATGTTCCTGTGGAAGTTGTAGATTTGTTGAATGAGTTTCAGGATATTGCATCCAATAACGTGCCTGATGGATTACCACCAGTTAGGAAGATTTGTCATCAAATGGACTTGATCCCAAGAGTGAGTTTTTCGAATAAGGTATCACATAGAATGACACCTGTAGAAAGTGAGGAGTTGAACAGACAAGTACATGAGTTGTTGCAGAAAGGATTGATCCGTGACAGTTTGAGTCCATGTGTTGTACCAGAAGTATTAGCACCAAAGAAGAATGGTGAGTGGAGGATGTGTACAAATTCCAGAGCAATAAATAAGATCACAATCAAATATAGGTTTCCATTGCCATGAATGGATGATATTATGGACTGTTTGAGTGGAGCTGTGTATTTCTCAAAGATAGATCTAAAGACTGGCTATCATCAGATTTAGATCAGAGAAGGAGATGAATGGAAGCCTACCTTCAAGACAAAGGAAGGATTGTATGAGTGGTTAGTCATGCCTTTTGGAAAAACCAATCCACCGAGCACTTTCATGCGGCTCATGAACGAGGTTCTGAAAGAATTTCTGGGTAAGTTTGTCATTGTTTACCTAGATGATATTTTGATCTTTAGTAAGACATTGGAGGAGCATGTGATGCATATTCATATGGTATTTGAGAAGTTGAGAGAAGAGAAATTATTGATTAATTTGAAGAACTGCAGTTTTGTGAAGAAAGAGTTAGTGTATCTGGGGTTTGTAGTTTCAGGAGAGGGTCTAAAAATGGACCCAGAGAAGGTACAGGCTATCCTTGAATGGCCTACTCCAAGGAGTGCTACTGAGGTAAGATCTTTTCATGGTCTAGCTAGCTTTTACAAAAAATTTATCAAAAATTTTAGCAGTATTTGTGGACCCTTGACTGAAACAATGAGAGGGGATAGAAAAGAGTTTAAGTGGACTAATGGGGCAGAAAAGAGTTTTCAATTGTTGAAACAAAAAGTTACAGAACAACCTGTTTTAGCACTTCTAGAATTTAATAAGGTGTTTCAAGTAGATTGTGATGCTAGTGGTACTACAATAGGAGCTGTTATGAGCCAAGAAGTTAAAACTGTTGCTTATTTCAGTGCGAAGTTAAATGATGCCAAGAGGAAATATTCTATTTATGATCAAGAATTTTATGCTATAGTTCAGACATTAAATAAGTGGAGACATTATCTACTTCCTAAGAAGTTTGTTTTCTGTACTGATCATCAAGCTTTGCAATATTTGAATAGTCAAGGAAAGTTGAATCAAAGACATTTGAAATGGGTTGAGTTTTTGTAGAGTTATACATTTGTTTTGAAACACAGGAGTGGAAAGTCTAACAGGGTTGCAGATACTCTTAGAAGAAGGCAACTATTTCTAATAGAAATGCATATTGAAGTGGTTGGGTTCAAGGAACTCAAGAATTTGTATCCAGAGGATCCTAATTTTTGTGAAGCTTGGAAAGCTTGTACATAACCTATTACTCTAGACAGGATGAAATGGCTGGATTTCATCATCCAGGATGATATGCTATTCAAAGGGAGTTAGTTGTGCATTCCAAGAAGTTCTATGAGGGAGAATCTCATCAAGGAGAAGCATAGTGGAGGATTGGCTGGACATTTTGGTCGTGATAAAACCCTTGCTTTGGTTAGTGAGAATTTTTATTGGCTACATTTGCAGCAAGATGTGAAGAATTTTGTATAGAGTTGCAGAATATGTCAGATGGCGAAAGGAGTGAAGCAAAATATAGGGTTGTCTCATCCATTACCTGTACCAGAGAAACCTTGGGAGAATATCAGCATGGACTTTGTTCTTGGTTTACCAAAGACTCAGCGGGGACATGATTCAATTTTTGTGGTGGTTGACAGATTTTTGAAGATGACACATTTCATTCCCTGCAAGAAGACTAATGATGATGTTCATGTAGCATAATTGTTTTTCAAAGAAGTAGTGAGACTACATGGTTTGCCAAAGACCATAGTTTCAAATCGGGACACTAAGTTTGTTGGATATTTCTGGCATACATTGTGGAAAAAGTTGAAGATAGATTTGAATTTTAGTTCATCACATCATCCATAGACTGATGGACATATAGAGGTGGTGAATAGAAGTTTGGAAAATTTGCTCAGATGTTTGGTTGGAGATAAGCCAATAGGATGGGATTTGATTTTACAACAGGAAGAATTTGAATACAATAATTCTGTTAACAGGAGCACTGGTAGATCACCATTCCAAATTGTATATGGTAGCAGTCCCAGAAATGCATCTGAATTGAGAAAGATAGATAAAGGAGAAATAAGTAGTGCTAAAGCTAAGGATTTTGTGGAACACTTGCAGAACATTCATGAGGAAGTGAGGAAGCAGATTACCAAAATGAATACACGGTATAAGGCTAAAGTAGATGAGAAAAGGAGGCATAAGGAATTTCAGGTTGGAGATGAAGTCATGGTTTATTTGTGAAAGGAAAGATTTCCATTTGGTACATATAACAAGTTGAAAATGAAGAAATTTGTACCATGTAAGATACTGAAGAAGCATGATTTAGGAAATGCATATGAGGTAGAATTGCCTACTGAACTGAATATTTCACCAGTGTTTAACATTTTAGATTTGATAGAGTATCATGAGGGAGGTGTTGAAGATGATATCACAGTAGCATAGTGGAGTATTCCAGTAACTAGTTCAGATACCAAGGAGATTGAGGACATATTGGATAGTTGAGTTGGCAGAAGCACAAAGAACAGGACATATGAAGAATATCTAGTCAAATGGAAAGGATGACCTATTGAAGATTCATCATGGCTGACAAAAGTAGAGGTTAACCATCTTGGTTTTCCTCTGCACACCTAAGTCATGACAGGGTCACTTCTCAAATTACCCTGGGTGTCTGATGCAGGAGCATCTTGGGTGTAAGAGCAATCTTGCATCACCCAAAAATATTTATGTTTTTGTATTCA
The DNA here is from genome assembly GCA_027943335.1 of Chamaecyparis obtusa. Lineage (NCBI taxonomy): Eukaryota > Viridiplantae > Streptophyta > Pinopsida > Cupressales > Cupressaceae > Chamaecyparis > Chamaecyparis obtusa. The sequence continues at coordinate 488,971 of BSBK01007833.1, read as the reverse complement.
ATAAGGGTTATCTTGTGTAGAGCTACTATTTATGGAAACTTGCTATTTTTAGTAAGTTGGTCATAAGATCTTAGAATCCTCTGATTTCACATGTGGAGATTCATCTCAGTCGTATCAGCCCGCTGGTAAAGTTTCATTAACAGATCAAGTCTAGCTTTGTAGATATTGAAGATTTTCGGTATTGGCAGCAGGGTACAGAAACTTTGAACTCAGTTTTGAAGGCTTTAGAGGCCCCAGATGAGGTCAAGAATTTGGGTGATGGGCGCTTGCGCGAGTAAATCCTGTAGAGTGCTTCATGGCCTTTCCAAATTGGGGTTGTAATAGTCAATCGGAGTAACTGGCGATGACTTATGGTCTTTGGAAGTTGAGTCACCTAAAATGGCAAAAAATAATTTTTCCTTCAAAATTTCTGTTCGTGTTTCAAAATTTATTTTGAGCCAACTTTGATGTAATAAATTGTAAAATAAAATAATTATAAGTTTGTTCGGCCCTTTGGGCTAAATTTCTGGAACCTTCTCGGGTGGTGGAAATTGCCTATATAAAGAAGGCCCGTAGTGTTGTCTTAGGCAGTTCTGGGTAGTAGATCGGGGTAATAATTCAAGGCTTGTCCTACAGAATATTGTAAGGGAATTCCCATGTGGCTTTGCATATTGTAATTTTGAAAGTTTGTAATTCCCCATTTGTGGAGATAATAAGAATCCAATTTTCTGTTCTTGCATATTGTTGTTGTTGTTTCTTTGTTTCTATTATGTATTTGTGGTATTAAGGGAGCACCCTTCATCATATACTCTGGTATTTTTATATGGAGAACAAACACTAAATATGCCCTTTAAAACATAGAGATTAGTAGGCCTCCTAATTAGGTGGCACATAACAAGGTTCGTTGGGTAGAAATTTTGTCTATTCTAAAGTACATTTCATCTCTATGGGATAGTGACTAATAGTTGTGAAGGATAAATACCTTGTTTCATCATCAATACTACTGTTATGCATTAGCACAGAACACATAAAACATGCTTGCAGGATAAAGGAATGGCATAACAGGACATCTACATTTTAACCAACTAGGAATACATTTACAAACAGTTGTGTCAATAAGTACATACATTTCTTGGCTTGTCCTCTTGCTGCTTGTGACTGTTGATTTTGTATCTCAAACCTTCTTCATCATGTACTTTTCAGGGATGGATCTTATCAACAATATAAACATTCAAGGACTCATTTTTAGGAAGGTCAAAAAAGCTTGTATTCATGCACTTATTCTTACTATCCTTGGAGTAGCGAAAGTAGTGTCTATGCTTGAAGGTAGGCAAACAAAGTGTAATGAAAGAAGTGATGGAAGTGGTTTTTATAAATGCATTATTCATTTGAGTGAGGTGCATTGTCATGACCAAATTTGCATGAGTGCAGAAACCTTTTTTTGGCTAGCCAATCTTGTAAGGAAAAAAGGAAGCCTATCAGATACGATGAGCATAATGTTAGAAGAACAATTAGTCATGTTCCTCCACACCCTTGGCCACAGTTTGAGGAATCGTAAGATTGCCCACAACTTTGGTCACTTCGGAGAGATAGTAAGCTGGTACTTCCACGAGCCTTGACGGCTGTCTTAGCACTCCATGAGGATTATCTCATACCACCTGGGCCAAACACTCCTCCTAAAATTAGTGGGAAGGATTGTTTCAATCCTTACTTCAAGGTAAACCCCCTAGCGCTATAAATTTCTTTGCTTAGTGATAATCTTATTACTACGTCTTTCTTGACTATAGTTTTCCTTTCTATAGGATTGTGTTGGAGCAATTGATGGAACCCATATACCAGTCTTTGTCGATGTTGACTTACAAGGTAAATATCGAGATAAAAATGGGAACTTGTCACAAAATGTTATGGCTGCCTCTTCTTTTGATTATAAGTTTCAATACGTTCTTGCTGGTTGGGGAGGGTCTACTATAGATATTTGTGTTCTAGCTTCAGCTCTCAGTAGAGCCGATCCACTTGTAGTTCCCCCTGGTATGCCATTTCACACCGTATTTTTACTAAAGAAAATGATAAATGTTTGACGGTGTCAATGTTTCACGGTTTAACAATATATGTTATTTTGTAGGAAAATATTATTTAGTCGATGTTGGATATCCAAATGTACTAGGATTTCTTGCACCTTACCGATGTACACGTTACCACCTGAAGGAGTTTTCAAGAGAAAACCCTATAAATAGCCTGCAAGAGTTGTTTAACCACTGACACTCCTCTCTTAGAAATGCAATAGAGGGTACATTTGGCATTTTGAAGCAGCGTTTTCCTATCCTGAGGCATGCAACGTCTTATCTAATCATGACACAAGCACGTATTGTTTTGGCATGTTGCATACTACATAACTTCATTACTATAGAGGACGGTGTTCCATCCGAAGTGGTTATTGAAGAGGATGACAATCATGATGGGATAAATGTACCAATACTTGAGACATATGGGTTGAGTCAGCATGATAGGGATGATTGGGGGAACTTTAGAGATGATATAGAAAGTAGGATGTGGGAAGACTATAGACATAGAGAATAGTTGTAGTTTTACAAGACCTTTCTTTGTTCTTTAATGTGCCTTCATTCCTAACCGGTTATTGTCTATGCCTCTTGAATTTGTAAGCCTTGTTGTATTATGAAATATAAATCATACTACTGTAATGTTGATGCTCAAAACATGTGTTCTCATAGTTTACATATACAATATTCTTTGAAAGAAATGAAGCCTGTGTATGATTTCTAACTCTGATTTCTCTTTGATTAACATTCATGTGTGTATCTTGTTTGACACTTTTTCTTCTACAAAATGAACACTACAGGACACTGAATCAGTATTTTTCATTCTGTTGCACACTGAATTAGTATATAGTACAACTGTATGAACATAGTAGACCATATATAATTACAATACTGATTCAGTGTCCTGTAGTGTTCATTCTATCTTGAGCAACTGAATCAATGTCTTGTGGTGTTCATTTTGTTGCACACTGAATCAGTATATAGTACAACTGTATGAACATAGTAGACCATATATAATTACAATACTGATTCAGTGTACAACAGAATGAACAACACAAGACATTGATTTAGTTGCTCAAGATAGAATGAACACTATAGGACACTTAATCAGTATTGTAATTATATATGGTCTACTATGTTCATACAGTTGTACTCTATACTGATTCAATGTACAACTATATGAACATAGTAGACCATATATAATTACAATATTGATTCAGTGTGCAACAGAATGAACACTACAAGACACTGAATCAGTTGCTCAAGATAGAATAAACACTACAGGACACTGAATCAGTATTGTTCATTCTGTTGCACATTGAATCAGTATATAGTACAACTGTATGAACATAGTAGACCATATATAATTACAATACTGATTCAGTGTGTGACATAATGAACACCACAAGACATTGATTCAATTGCTCAAGACAGAATGAACACTATAGGACACTGAATCAGTATTGTAATTATATATGGTCTACTATGTTCATATAGTTGTATTATATACTAATTCAGTGTACAATTGTATGAACATAGTAGACCATATATAATTACAATACTGATTCAGTGTGCAACAGAATGAACACTGATTCAGTGTGCAACAGAATGAACACTGATTCAGTGTGCAACAGAATGAACACTGATTCAATGTGCAACAGAATGAACACTACAAGATATTGATTCAGTTGCTCAAGACAGAATGAATACTACAAGACACTGAATCAATATTGTAATTATATATTGTCAATACTGAATGAACATAGTAAACCATAGTAAACTGTGTCAACATAGTAGACCATAGTAGACCATAGTAGACTATGTGAACATAGTAGACCATATATACATGCATACTTAGCTACATGCAAATGAGAATGGATAATAAAGAAATATATTACATATTGCTGGATATCATGCATAAATATAATATTTTGGATTATATGTCACTATTGTATGACTATTTCTTTAATATCCATTCTCATTTTCATGTAGCTAATGTTTGCATATAACAGGTGGTGTAGGTGATGTCCTTCATAGATCTCATGATGAGCATGGATGATGAGGTTCAAGTAAGCCAGTCAACTTCTTCCTCCAAGAAGGTTATGTGGACAAGAGAGATAGAACAAAAGTTCCTAAACTTGCTCCATGATCAAGTTTGCCTAGGAAGGAAAGGCGAAGGGGGCTTCAAAAAAGAAGCTTGGATAGCCATTGAGAGGAAGTTCAATGCTGAGATGAACCTTAATTTTTCAAAGTAAAATTTTAAAAATAAGCTTAAAGGATGGAAGCAAGGTTTTAGAGTCATGAGAGAGTTGAAGAATATGAGTGGGTTTGCATGGAATGAAGCTACTCAATGTGTGGATGCTGATGACATGGTGTGGGAGGAGCTTCTAAAGGTAACATGTTGGTTTTAGCAATATTTCCTTCTTATTAAGTTAGATACAAGAAAAATATCTAATTCATTCATCATGACAACATGCAGAGAAAAGAATTCAAAAGTGCCAAAGTGTATAAGAGACAACCCTTCCAGTACTACAATGACCTAGCCTTCATTGTAGGTAATGACATAGCTGAAGGTACCGTAGCTACTACTGCACAAGAGATAGAAGAAGGGCTCAATATGGATGGGCCCACCTACGTGGATTGTGATGAGGATGTCCCTATGAGTACACCTCTTAATAGTACAACTTATTTGGATGATGAATTATATCATTCCAATCAATCGAGTGCAAGTGGTCATCCAAATCCTTCAACATCGTCACCAAGGAGGGGAAAGAGGAAGAAGACAACTATGACTGGTTCGTTGGATGTGCTTTGTGAAACTATGAAAAGAATAGAAGAGGACTTCCGTGCGCCTCTTCTAATCAAACTGGACAATTTTGAATCAGATTCTGTCTTGGATAGTGTCTATGAGGCTCTTAAAGGCATCCCTAATTTGAATCAACCAACTACGCTAAAAGCATATGACACCTTCATGGCTGAAAAAGACAGAGCCAAAGGGTTCTTGAAAATGAATGAAGATGAGAGGGTGCAGTATATTTCCATGAAGTTTGCAGACCTCTAGCTACTTTTTATCAACACCATACATTGTTTTTGTTTATCAGTCTATTTCCATGAGGGTGCAGTTTATTGCCATGAAGATACTTGTCTTATCAACACCATACATTGTTTTTGTTTATCAGTATATTGCCTTGAGGGTACAGTTTATTGCCATGAAGATACTTGTCTTATCAACACCATACATTGTTTTTGTTTATCAGCTTCGGCACTATATATGCTCTAGTATATTTTTCTGCTATTTCAGCCATGATGATATTGTTTTTACTATTATTTCATGCTATTTCAGCCATGATATTATTTTTACTGTTATTTCATGCATTATGATATTTTTCTACTACTTCCGCCATGATGATATTGTTTTTACTATTATTTGATGATTATAAATGGAATACACCAAGGAGTAACACATGATATTGTTGTCTCTATATTAGCCTTTCTTAAACTAAGCCCAATGCATATATTAAAGTTCACAATTCCAAGTACTTCTCTATTTTCATCTAGCATTGCTCATCTCTATAGGAAACAGAAATGAAACCCAAATGCAACCTCAAGTGGAGAGGAGGATGTCCAATGAAAAAAACTAGTGTTACTCCACCCAAAATCCCACTAAGACCAAAATTGATCCTATCGTAATAGAATTAGCTCACTATTTGGCCTAAAAAGGCTACAAGGAAATGGAGGCCTAATTGGCCTATATCCTTGATTATTTGCTAACTTCTGCAAACAAGATGCCCACTTAATCACAGATTTGAATACCCTTTTGGAAGGGCTTGAGGATTTTGTGAGTCTTCAACTCCCATACCGTCTGTACATTACTCTCCTAAAAATAGGCCTATTTTTTAGGGTTTGGAACTCACTGTGTGAACCAGTGAGGGTTTGCTATTTCTCCCTCCATCTGTCCTCTCCCAACGTTCTCCACAGTTGGAAATTCTTGGGAAAGCACTAAAATCCCTCTCCACATGCTTAGATTGAGGCTTTGAATGCCTCAATCAACCCATTAACTATGCAACAGCTCACTGAAATGCCCTCATGACAACTTTCAAAATTGTCAAGCAACATTTTGAAGGATTGCAAAAGTTGCTAGCTAAACTCTTGTGCACTCAACCCTGGTCTATCTAGGGTCTTAAAAGACAATTTGGAACCTCTAACCAAACAAGAGGCCAAAATAACAACTTAAGGAAACCTGTCCTAGGCCTGGCAACCTAGTACAGTTGATTAATAAGGAATCTAGCAAGCTTAAAAGAAACACCTAGGACCTAGGAAAGAATACTAGAAAGCTGTAGCAGGTAGGTATATTTTTTATGACTCATGAGACCATTTCATTGCAAATCAATTTGCACTTTGGTCAACAACAAAAATTGTAGTTTCCCACATACACTAAAACATTGTGTTAGCGTTTGAACAGTGAATTGTGCACCTTACCAGCTCAAACTTTCGGTAAACCATTCTCAGAATTCTAATTTAATATTGATTCAGTGTCTTGTAGTGTTCATTCTATCTTGAGCAACTGAATCAGTGTCTTGTAGTGTTCATTTTGTTGCACACTGAATCAGTATTGTAATTATATATGGTCTACTATGTTCATACAATTGTACACTAAATCAATATATAGTACAATTGTATGAACATAGTAGACCATATATAATTACAATACTGATTTAGTGTCATGTAGTGTTCATTCTGTCTTGAGCAACTGAATCAATGTCTTGCGGTGTTCATTATGTTGCACACTGAATCAATGTTCATTATGTTGCACACTGAATCAGTATTGTAATTATATATGGTCTACTATGTTCATACAGTTGTACACTGAATTAGTATATAGTACAACTATATGAACATAGTAGACCATATATAATTACAATACTGATTTAGTGTCTTGTAGTGCTCATTCTGTCTTGAGCAACTGAATCAATGTCTTGTGGTGTTCATTCTATTGCACACTGAATCAGTATTGTGATTATATATGGTCTACTATGTTCATACAGTTGTATTATATACTGATTCAGTGTGCAATAGAATGAACAATACTAATTCAGTGTCCTGTAGCATTCATTCTGTCTTGAGCAACTGAATCAATGTCTTGTAGTGTTCATTCTATTGCACACTGAATCAGTGTTCATTATGTTGCACACTGAATCAGTATTGTAATTATATATTGTCTACTATGTTCATAAAGTTGTACTATATACTGATTCAGTATTGTAATTATATATGGTCTACTATGTTCATACAATTGTACTATATACTGATTCAGTGTGCAACAGAATGAACAATACAAGACATTGATTCAGTTGCTCAAGAATGATGATAAGTGGTATTCTTGAGCATGAATTTCTCTCCACTATGCTTCTATGACTATAATGTGCCCAAGCCCTTCTACTTAAACTAATGTATAGAGACAACTTAACTCATAATTGTAATTTAAAGTCTGGCTTGTCAATTATGCCTAAGAAGACTATATATATGCATTGGGCTTAGTTTATGACAGTGGTAGCTCAGAGAATCTAGTGAGATTAGAATACATGGTGACAGTTCTTCAAGTACACATATGTTGTTCATGATTTCAACTTACAATCTATATTTCTGATGACTACACATATTTCTAATGTTACTCCTTGGTGTATTACATTTATTGTTACGAGTATAGATGTGTTATTAGATCCTTTCAGTTTCAAATAGAAAGTCTCTTTAATCAACCATGGATTGTTAGAGTAGATTTGATTATGTGGAATTTCTAAAATGTTATGAAGTGTATTTGAATGAACTCTCATTACTTCTTCACTACTCATATGTTGTTCATGATTTCAACTTACAATCTATATTTCTGATGTTACTCCTTGGTGTATTACATTTATTATGGGAACTTTGCACGGTGTGTCTTCACACCACCATTTTGTTGTTGGATTTTTTTCTTCCCATCTTCTATGTATGAGTATAGATGTGTTATTAGATCCTTTCAATTTCAAATAGAAAGTCTCTTTAATCAACCATGGATTGTTAGAGTAGATTTGATTATGTGGAGTTTCTAAAATGTTATGAAGTGTATTTGAATGAATTCTCATTAGTTCTTCACCGCTTCAAACTATTTGTAGCACCCAAGTAAGATGATAGTACTGTACTGTATAAAGTGTATTTAATCAACCATAGATTGTTATAGTGTCAATGACTTCAGTCAATGCACCTATGTGTCAATGTGGTGTTGGGCGATGCATACTGAGGACATCACAGACATCAAGAAATCTCAGGCGTCAATTTTGGGCTTGCCCAAAAAAGAAAAAGGTCTGGATATGTAATTATAGTTTTATGTTTAAAAATAATGTGACAACTAATCATTTTAGGAAGAACTGATGTAGATTTGGTATTGCAGGGAAATAGTGAATGTGAATTCTTCTGGTGGGTCGATGAACCCAAATGTACGTCTACTCCATCTACAGCTATACCCAAATTTACGTCTACCCCATCTACATCCTTACCTGATGTAGGCAATGAGTGCAAGGAGTGCAAGGCTCGAGAGGTAGCTAGTGCCGCCAAATTATTTTCAATGGAGAAAGCAGAAATCATGTTTCTGCAATGCATTCTTTATGTAGTATGCACATTACTTTTTTGGGAACATATGCGTAAATGTGGTTAACAGATGGATGGCTATTGTAGATACATGAAGTTTTTTATAATTTAAAGTAGATACGGTGGACATATTTTGATAAACTCATGAACTTTTTTGTTGTTTATGACTCAGTTATGATTTTGAATATAAAATTAAACAAAATTAAATATTAACCTTATTAAAAAAAAATTTGAAAAAAATTTATGATTTTCTATATAAAATTTAATAAATAAAAAAATTATGGTTTTCTCTATACAATTAAATAAAATAACAAAATAAATCATAAAATGAACTAATAAAAATAAAATATAATATAAAAAATATTAAAATAGTTCAAAAAATAAAATAAAAATCATAGTCAAATTCCAATTCTAGTTTTAAAAAGTGAAACCAAACGGAGGATATACATCTTCTTGCTCATATTCCGGGTCAACCAAACTGTCCTAACTATAATCCGGAAATGAAAAATTGGATTATCAAATCAATGATTTGACTATTTCCACCATTTGATCAAATGCAGCATTTCCTAATTCCCGCTACCAAACGAGCCCTTAGCTTACCTTCGGAGAATGGAGATTCAGGCACCTCATCTCTAGGATTGGTACACATGTCAGCATAATCCCGACTTTCTAAAATGAGCGCGTATTTTCAAATTTATTATTCATGCAGGTTCACCTACCATAATTAATAAAGATCAAATTTGGAATCACAAAATTAAAGAAGAATATCTTGTCAAATAAATGGCAATTATTTCTCATATGTATGAACCCAACCCTAAGCTATCAATCAAAGTAGAATATCTTTAAAGATTAGTAAATTTATCATAGCACGAATGACATGAATCTAACTATCAAAATACTTATTCCTTTGTTGCTCTATTTTTTGCCTATATAGTGAGTGAAAATGGCTTTGAGATACTATGGTTATGATCATTTGAATGACATTGAGAGTGACTAGAAGGCAATAGGTGATACTAAACTCAACCATTATGACCTCAGAGACCTGCACAAAAGATTGAACACAAAACTTGTACACCCAATCTCTTAGAAACTCAAAGAGAAGGTATTGGTGGACATCGCAAGATTTCCAGTTGTAATCTAGGCTCTAGAATTAATCACGGAGTGCATACATAGATATGATCCAGTGAGAAATAAAATAAAGCTGCCAAATGACGAGGTTCTGTTGATGTTGGATAGAGACACCATGGGGAATTGTTTCAGGTTGCCTACTTGATCTAAATTCACAAAATATAATTTTTCAATCGCAGCTAGTGCATTCAGTGAAAAGAAGACAAAGTGGAGAGGAGTCATGTCTACATAGTGGTTTCAGACATAGAGGGGTCCTCAAACCAAACTGCCAAAGATCCTTTACGGTTCTAGCCTAAAGTGGGAAATAATGGATATTATAGTATTGCTACATAGAGTCAAGGGTGGTGAAGAAGCTCTAAATTTTGATAAGTTTTCATTTTTCCTTATGCAGACAATTTTTGCTACGGATAGATATATTGATTAGGCCCACCTACTCTTAGAAAAGATACATGAATGCATGATTGTTGCCAAGAGGACTCTTTCCCTATTCATGTCTTGGTATTTGGTGTATTCCCTAGCCACCACTTAGATTTGGCCTGGACTACCTCATGTGGACGATTTCAAAGATGATGTCTAGATTTATGATTTTTACCCTTTTCTACAGCTTCATATTTGTTATGCTAACTTTAGGAGATTGAACAATCTGTTCATAATGCGGTTATGTAGGGAGTTGTAGGCTTTCCCTAAAAGAAGATTATTCCCTAAAGCTGACATTATAATCTAAAAGTTTGGTGGCTATTTCACCCAATTTTTGACCATCACTTACATCTAGGTTGGGGTTTTTGATGATTTTCCATACAAGCTTCCTAGATATCTAGATGATAAAATAATTTTGATTGAGTTTTGTAGATAGCTACTAGAAGTCATTTCCCTCTATAGTGGCATTCACAAAGATGGCATCCATTTTCCCATTGCAGTAGGTGCCTACTCCTGTGCATCTAACTCACATGCTAAGAATATGGTGAAAATGACTGCAACAAGGTTCAAATTTGACAAGTATGAATTTATTTGTTTGCAATTTGATTTTGTTGATTTTGTTAAAGACTACCTACAATTAGGGCTTTTGTATAGACATGTACCTTCCTTGGAGGAATACTGGGAAAATTTAAAGGATGACTTCGAAGTGAGGGAGAATTTTTGGTCAAGGCTCATGGTGAGAAAATTAAAGCTTATAGACTAGACATATATATCAATGGAATGGAAGATGATGACTCATATATGAGGCCTGTCGAGTATGAGAAAAGAATAAAAGGCACTCCCATCAGTTTCGATCCATATGACGAACCTGCAATTGATGATCTAGACATATTGATGGGGAAAATTTTGAAAAGAACACTAGACTGGGTTGAATGGAAGAAATCGAGTAGGAAGAGGTCTAGCACTCCTTACAGAGGACCCATGCCAGTTTAGTCACTTGTGATTGCTCTGACAGGCACCACCACTACCACTAACACTACTCAGAGCTCATCTCAAGCTATAGGAGGAGGAGACCAGCCTCCGGAAAAGAATGTGACATTGTCTCCTACCTGTGGAGATGGTTCCTTGGAAAATATTAGGTCTTATGCGCAAGATGAGCCTAAGGATGGTGGTGAGGAAAATGAGAAAGAGAAGGAAAGAACACAAGAGTAGCCCACAAATACAAATGATGACACTTTTGAGAAGCTCCTGGATATAACAGATGAAGAGTAGCAATAAGGAGAAGCAGAGGTTGCTTAAACTAAAGGTAAATCAATAGCTCCCCCTCCTTCTTCTGAATCTACCAAATTCTCTTTTTCAAGTTGTAAATCCAATACCCCTCCTTTTTGTGATGAAATTTTTTGATGAGGAGGTATTGAAACCTATCTCTGAAGTTTTGGCAACTCCCTCCTAGTTAGAATGGACCATTAAGAGGAAGAGAAAGAGGGTAGAGGAGAGTGTGCCTCCCAAGGACCTAGTATCCCAAGTAGTTCAGAATCCTCCCTTGAAGAAGTTGAGGAATCCCAGTGTGTTTTTAGCATTGGGAAAAGATGAGGTTACATGACATGTGATTTTGGAGATTGCACAAGCCAAGATTGCTAACATGCATTATTTTGAAATTATAATATATTAGATCTAATCACAATACTATAAAACTTATATGACAACAATATTGACTATGATCTCTACAAAAAGGGTATTTTTTATACTAAAACAATAATAATTTAAAAGAGTAGGAGTTATTAAAACATCAATTTTCTGAAATAATTTTATTTATTTGATAATTGGACCCAAATTGGTATAAAATATGTATTTAATAGACATTTTCAATTGGAAAATTTGAAGCACTTATCTAACTTACCTAGAATGAATCTAGCTAGACAATATGTTTGATGAAAATTGATTTTTAGTTAGAAATACTCATATTCAATTGTGTTGATAAGTTAGCCTGAAACATGACACAACTTTGTGCTTTTACCCAAGTGCAAAGGTAAGTTGTGTAAAGTTGTTATTAATTCAAGGTCACAAAACAACATGGTGTCCTATGAAATGGTAGATAGGTGGAATTTGGTCAAGATGCCACATCCTAAACCTTATAGGACATGTTGGGTCATTGATGACTAGTCACTTGTTGTGAGGGATTAGGTATATGTTGATTTTCAGATTGGGAAATATTGGGACAAAGTTTTGTGTGATGTGATTCCAATGGAGTGTTGTCATTTTATATTGGGAAGGCCATGGAAGTTTGATAGGGAAGTCTACTATGATGGTAGGAGGAATACATATCTTGTCACAATGATGAGAAGAAGTTCAAACTGAATTTTTTGAAGGGTACTGATTCAGAGAAGGATGCAACAAGAATTTTTATGTTTGGGAAGAGCGAAGAGGTTGAAGTCAAACCAAAGAAACAAAATCCTAAAACTAATAAATTGAATATGGGGATAATGGTTGGGACAATAATGTGTCCTCTGGGGCAAGGTAAAACATATGAACAAACACTGGTACAACAACCAAAGGTGTGACAAGTGGAGAAGAAAGTACAAATGCAAGCATCACAAGCCAAATCTTGGCATCCACCGCATGTCATGGTCATAGGTGTTCCTTCTTGGTCTAATGTGCCATTATGCTCTATTTTTTCTTCATTTTATGCATTTTTCTAGGTTATTCAAGTAAATGTGGGGCAGGTTACTCATTTGACATGAGTTCTTTCCAAGGGGGGGGGGGGGGGGGAGTATGGTGCAGAAGCACCTCATTGTTCCAAGGACCTTTAGGAGGTCAAATATGAAAGATTTTTATTTTGATGGACCATAAAAGTAAATAAGGTCTGAAAGGACCAAACATGATGTAATAAGGCTATTGAAATCCAATTAGTATGTTGGTAGGGTCATTTGATTCATAGGTCCCAAAAGTTGTCATGTTGCACAATACTGGCATATAAGGTCAAATGGTCAAACTTGGAAGACCGTGAGTGAATTTGGGGATTTTAAGTCATATCTGATATAAAAATATCTAATGTAACCTTTTTGAGTCATTATTTTGATAAAAGGATCAACATATACAAAAGATGTAAAAATGCACAAAAGTTGTCAAGCAACTTTTCAAAGATGCTTGACCACTTCTTACTTCAGGTAGTTTTGGTAGTTTGAGGAGAGTTCCATCGGTTGAAATGAGTTTGAATAGTTATAAAATGTTTTAAATGATCCAAAAGAAGAGGCATTTGCTAGGCTTGAAGTTTTTGGCAATAAAGACCAAAGATCTTTGCAAATACTCATGATTTTGCTGTAGAAACTGACTAATCACAGTCATATTTCATGGTGAAAATTTGATTCAATGCTCTGAATTCTACATTGGATCTATGAAGAACTAAATCCTTCCCATTTTGGCATTAGAATCATTCAAATTTTATTATTTTTTGAGGGAGTTATCATATTTTTTGGAAAATTGGCCAAACCCTTGCTAGGCTATCCAATGGCCTTATTAAAATGTAAAACTCTTTTACTTTTTTCTCAATAAACCATCAAATTGGGAGGGATGCATCTATTTTATGTATATTTGATGTCTACAATAGTTTTAGATAACCATACATCATTTTGCAAGTGGAACCATTAAGGCAAAGGTTAAATTTCCTGTCTCAGACTAGTTGTTGATAGGGTATGAAGTTTGTTTGTACTTTACACAATTAGAGAATTTTTTGGAAGGATCAATGAGTATGGTACTGAGTAAGAGAAGGTATTGTGAGTATCCAAAGGAATTGGAGGAATAGAAAATCAAATTTATTCCATTAGAAGTGACTATCTTGGAAAACTATATTGATTGTTGCAATGATTGTTTTTAGAATGGCCAATCTAAAATGTTGTTGGTTGAGGTATCAAACGGTCTCGTCCAAACCTTAAATTTTGGGATATGGTATGTATTCAATTTAACTACAACTTTTTTTCTTTTTAGAATATCTAGTTTGAACGTTTAAGGGGTTAACCAAATCGATTTCTAGAAACTGTCCCAGGAGGACTGAATTTAGGATAGTCACCAAAGTCCTGATTGTGCAATTTGTTTCAAGAGGTTGAAGGGTTGTTTAATGCATAGAATGGAACTGGTAATTTCCATGGATTTAAGGTATTGATCAGATGAAAGGGGTTAGAGTTGGCATGGCTAGGAGTCATGAGGGTTTGGTTATCAAAGGAGCCTATGAAGATATTGTGTTACAAAGAAGGGTATGTGTGTGGCAGTTTGGACTATGAACATTATGGGGCATTTTGTTGGGTCTATGGGCATTAATTGAGTAAGTTGATGTCTTGAGGGGTTTAGGTAACCTTATAAGGAAAGGTGTTGATGAATTTGTAAATGGAGGGCACCTTATTGTCAAGTTGGTACAGGAAGTCCTTGTTGAGGTTTGAGTTGTGGATGCTCTGCATCAGGAATACACCATAAAATCATAGCATTTGATGTCATTCCCATTCACCTTGATCAAATCCTTACTTCCTTCATAGGCCAAGCATGGAACCACTTCTCTTCTCTATCAATGTTCGATACCTCTGATGAAATTTTTTTTAAGGATATTACTTTTAAAATTACAACGAATGCATTCTTGGATGACTGTCTAAATCCATTTATTGTATGCAAAGGAAAAATTGTTACTGTCAAATAGAAAATGTTCTCTTTAAACATTTGTGCTTGATAATAAAATACAAATGTGAACATTTAATCATTGTGTCACCATCCTTCAATCAATTTCTTAAAAAAAAGAAAACATAAATATAGTAATTGAAACTTAATGTCAAGTCATATTTGCAATGAAAAAAGTATTTTAAGTACTACCAGTGGAAGATATAAACAATTTTTAGAAAGCTTACATCAATGCAAACAATAATAAATGATATTTTTTTTAGTGCAAAGGCATATAGCTTGAATATAAATATTAAGAAAGAAAGGAAGATTCTTTAATAGTTTATGATATAGGTAATAAATATCATTATCCCTTCACACTGAAGAGAGAATTGACACATATATGTAGATTTATGTGGTGGATCTAGTCAAATTTATGATTTTTTCAATATTTGTGGAAGTTAACAAAAACATACTTATAATACACAATATATTTGATGGCAACTATTTTTCAAATACTCCACACTTAGATACTAATTATCCATTAATATTTGTAAATAACCCTTTGAAAATTGATAGATATCATCTGTTATTAACTTGAAAATTTGTAATGCTTGCTCAACTAGGACAGATAATACACTCTGAAATAGCTTGTGATTTATCTAATAAGCACTACAATTCAAGATATAATAGACAATATTTTGAAAGCTAACATTAACGCATAACATTTTGACTTCACACCCAATAGATAAATGAAATTTAAGAAACAATGTATTTCTAAAGATTTATGTGGTTGATCTAATAAAATTTATGGCTTTCTCAATATTGCTTGAAGCTTTTAGTAACATAATTACAATATGAGCCACTAAGAAGTTAAATATTGTAGCCAACACAAAGCTAGGCCCAGAGAAAAGGTAATGTATCTTACCAAAAATTGTGAATAAAAATGAGTTTGAAAAAATTATGATTCCTAGAACTTTTCACAAAATTGTCATTCCTCCAATAAGAAATTGTTCTTTTGATTGATCAATATTTAAAAACATAATGTGAATTTGAGTTTGTAATAATTTTAACTATTTCAATTAGGTACATACACATGTTTGCAAAAATATGTGTGAGTCAGCTTGACGTTATGTGTTCTAAGTCTTAAAAGACAACAATATCCCTTGTCTGAAAAGAAAATTCTTGTTGCAGTCTTTCTTGGCAAAGAGCATCAAGAAATCTAGAATAAATATGATATGCTTAAAGTAGAGGTATTCTTAGAAGGATGGCTCCATAAGGCTCTGATGTTGAAGATAATATAGAGCTTAATGAAGAAAATTTAAATTTTTTATTAATTAAAGATAACAGATTTTTAATCTTTATGAAATGTTGTTACTATGTTTCTGGATATAATTGTGTTTAAATTTTTTAACATTAATTTTTCAATTTTTTTAACATTAACGATTTGGATCATACTTTACAATCTTGATGAAGAATCACAATGTATGATCCAAAATGTTTATATTGAAATTCTAGCACACAATCATATCCAAAAACATAATAACAATATTTTTATTATATCTATAAGACTTCAAAATATATACTTTTATAATCATAAAGCTTTATAGACTCCAAAACCATTTGAGGCTTCCCAAACTCCAGACCTGTTTAAAATCATATTTCTAGAACCAATTAAAATCACATTGCTAATCTATACAACATTCTTAATAGATCCATCTAGCTACAGATTATATACATTATTCACTTCACTTTGCAGGCTCGGCATTTTCAATCTTGTTCACATGCAACACTAATAAAAAATGTTTAATGCCCAAGTCCCAGAGTGCACATGTCATCTAAATAAAATAACTATAAACCAATAAATGGGATAATTTTATGTTCACTACATCCATTAGAAAAGTATTTTGATTGTGACAATGGCTCAAAGGATGAGTTCAAATGTTTTTCCTTTTCAACGCCATTTTACATTAAGCTCGTTCTCTATTTTGTCTACCATTTGGGTCATAGCTTTCTCTTTTTCTTGGCTTTTTATTAAATTGTTTAAATCTTATTTCTCGAAGTTATAAATCAATATCTTTTTTTGCGCAGGGAGATCAAGGCAAACAACATTTTATTGGATGATAAGTTTGAAGTAAGGATTGGAAGATTAAGCTCTAAAGTTAGTCCAATGGAGATCCTCAGCCTAGCTTGGTTGCACAGATCTTGGCTATTTCCCACTAAGCGATTCTCACTAATTCCACATCACTAGTAATGTGGATAGCTCAAATGCATTTTTAGTTTTCTTTCCTAAATTTTTTAAATTGATTAAGTGTAGGGAGTTGAGCTAGTAGTTTTTTCCAAAAGTGCATCTATTCAATAAATTTATTTGAGGAGATATGTTGGACACATTTCTAAAATCTTACTCACAGCGTTGTCTGAGAAGATTTATGTGTGATCTCATTTTGATACCACTTTTAGGAAGTTGAGTTGGCCAATTCGTCCAGAAGATACATCTATTAAAGAGACTGCCACCATCCAATTAAAGATCTCACAAAAGATTGTTAAACCATATCATAGATATATTCCAACATTAAGAAGGTTCAACTTTCAACTATACCATTGATACTCCCTAACCAAATAATGACCTACATCACTTCAAAATCATAGCTTAAACATCTCTTGCACTACCATAACATAATCGATCTCCATCACTGCAAACAAAATGATGTTCTATGTCACTTTGCCAACACCACTTTCTCTGTAAGAGATAATTCTACTCCATTCATTTCATCCTCATTTCATGAAGAACACAAGACTCATATATTTTCCAGGAAAGCTCCAACCAATTCATCACTTCTAGTGAAACAATGTGATATACCATAAAATAGTAAAATATTATTACTTTATGCAAAGTGTTTTGACTTGTGACATTATTGTGGTGGGCAACTGCAATTCATTGGACCAAGGAGATTTAGGGTCACCAATGGCTCCCATTGCTATTGATGTTTGCAATATTGGCAAACTGCTACTAGAGATCATTTCAGGGTCAGCATCCACCATTGAATGCAATGAAACTCATGGGGAATCTTCAATGATAAATAATGACTTGGCCTTGATTGACACCCAAGACAAGATACTCTACCTTAGATTGTTGACCCATATCTCATTCTCTATGAGGATTTACTAGAGGAAGATATGTGTTGTGGCTCTAATAACAGACATTTTTAGCTTTTTACTGGGGTGGATGCGAGACATAATTCTAGGTTTTTGCTGGGAAGACAACAAACATATAAATTTTGTTGTTTATTTATTTTTAATTCCTACATCCAACTGTTGAATAAGTGTTTGTGAATCTTAAGAATGTGATCAAAATGGTCTATCCCACACAATGCCAGAGGCTAAAACCTTTGCTATAGATGAACGAGTATAATTTCAAACCGAATAACCATGAATGGTGTAATATAAAGTTTCAGTGATATAAGTGTAGACACGTACAATTGGACAAGTACTTTTAAAATTGCAAAAATCAATTAAATGGTTAAAAAATCATTAAATGGCTCAAAAATCATTAAAATGCATTCAAAATGGACATAATTAAATAAAGTTGACCAAAATTAATTGAAACAAAGGAAAAATTAAATAATGATGTTAAATGATTAAATTGAAGCTTAAAAAGGGCCAAAAGCACTATATAATTGATTTTAATCAATTAGTTGTATAGTTGTTTAATTAAAAATCAAAATGAACCCATTAGCCTTACATGGCTAAATTTAATTAATTAATTGAATTTAATAATCCTTATTTTCTCTCAACAAAGTGATCAACCAATGAGAATTGAGAACAAAAGGACACAAATCACTCACATTTGCAAATTGTCCAAACATTTGAAACCATTTAAAGGCTTGTCCCCTCATTTATCCCCCATTTATGAACAAAGCAAAGTTTTTGACTCAACCATGAGATAACCATGATTACTTCACTCTACCCCCTACCCTTGGGAAATTACTATAAGTATGAGGCATTTTGGAGAGCATTTCCATCTTGGAATTTCATTTGCAAAGCATTGTTACTATAGGCAATTAAATTAGCATTCTAAGAGCAATTTGAGCATTTTAAAGCAATTATCATTGTAGTTTGTCAATTTGAGCTAGATTAAGCATGGAATCATCATAGAAGCATAGCATAAGCATAGTAGTATCATACATTCTCATCTTAGAAGTGTCACTAGTGAGGATCTAAGCTGAGAGCTTCACTTACCATTTCTTTTTAGAGATCCATGGGATAATATAGATCATAATTTCAATTCTAGTTAAATTTGCATTGTATTTGATTAAATTGATGTTAGTAGGTCTTAATTTCATGAATGTGAGTAACATCATCACACAAATGGTGCCCACCGTGGGGCTATAAGCCTCATTTCATCAATTTCATCTTCATTTGCATGCTTTGTATGTCCTATTTTCTGTGAATTTCTTGCAGGAAATTGAAAAAGTCACGCCTACGGGAGATCTATTTATGCCTACAGCTAGTTAGCTATCACTTCAATGCTTTGTATCAATGCCTACTAGCTGGAGATTCATGCTTCGAACGACAAATCCTTCAGCCTTTACAGTTCACAATCACGCCTGTGACTCAAGGAGTATCACCAATTAAATTCCTATTGTCTCTTTGATTTAAGCTTTGCTTTGTTTCTTTGAAATACAGTCACGCTTTGAGTTATTTTGATCTCAATTTGCAATCATTAATCTGTCGCTTTAGGTTATACTTTGCTTTGCATTTGAAACTTACAGTCACACTTGACATAGAAAATTTATCGCTTACTATTATTAAAGTCATGCTTAGCATTAATTTTTCTGTGCCATTTTAAGTTTTGTTTATGCCTCTGAATAAACTTCTTATGCCTGTGTAACTTTGGATATCGCTTGAGCCACTGTAAAGTGACGCTCGCTATTCTCAAAGTTACACCTGTCAGAACTTTAGTCACGCGTATTAGCTGGACAATGTCGCCTATTGTCTGCTATTTGTTTTGGCTTTTAAATTGATAGATTTAAAAAACCTAACTCTCTGTTTGTACTTTTTGACAACAAATGAGCAGACATCCGAGAGTGAAAAAGCTAGAAAGCAGGTTCAACAAAGAAGGAAAAGCATTGGCTAAGAGAATTAAGAAGGAAAATCAAGCACATATCAAAGCGGTTCTTGGGAAAACACAAGATGAAGATAATGAGGTATATCAGAAATACCTTGCTAAAATTGAAGCTTACAAAAGTAAATATGTCTCTTTAAATTGGATATTTAGTTCTTGATTTCAATTTTTTGTTGAAAGATTTGTAATTAGAGTCCTTAAAATCCATTTCATAAAAGGCATACTTTGTCAATTTGGTTTTGGTTTCCCCTCACTTTGAGTGTTTGTGTTGACTAATTTGTTGGAGGAGGGAGCTGGAACAATCGCCACTAGGTGAGTGGAAATTTTTAAAAAAAAATCAATGGAAAATACTCAAAAATGCCCCTAACTTCGGTTAGCTACGAACAAGGTATTTTTCTATTACAAGCTTGCACTTGCTTAGATTGTGGCATTCAATTTGATATGATCTTGGAGCGAAAGTAGGAAATGAATTTCACACTTCAAATATAAGAACCTCCTTGTCAAGAGGTTGAGAAAGAACCATAAATTGCTTGAAGTGTTTGGGAACTAAAGGGAAAGTTAGGGATATGCTCTTCACCTTTTAGGTGAACCAAATTCCCAAAAACTTAACCTTAATTCCATTTCCATTCTTTCAATGACTATGCTAGAGATTTAGTGGGCTCGCCTCCCGAGTTTGCCTTAGTAAGGCCGGTGAGAGGGACAACCCGAAGTGGGATACACTTTCTATTGCCGCGAGAATCTGACCCACTCTAAAATGAAACGCATGTATCCTTAATGGGGTGCATGACAAAAGGGTTTTAATTTCTCGAACTTCCTCTAGTAGTCCTTACGGATTGCGTGAAATCGTACTTCGGTGCATGTGGGAAGCCCCTTAACATACTTGGGGGATGAGAGATTTTAATCCATTTTGAACGGAATACTTATTAAAGCCTAGTTAAAATAGCAAAGCCACCTTGTAGAGCCATGTTTACAAGCCAAAATTGACTTTAGGTAGGCTGCTTGGAATTCTTTATTGTGATATACTTGTGAAAAACATTGGAGAACATACACATTAGAGTGTTTTTAGGGACATGATGACAAAGTGATGTGTGTGTTGTGCTTGTTCTTCTATTTTCAAACACAGAAATTTCCAAAAATTGATCTTACACATTTTAAAATTTTAAAATCTTACACCTTGGTCAAAGAAGTTTCGCCTGGACACAAAATAAACTTGCCTATCAGAGGCTCAGTCACACTTGTGACTTGTTTAAACACACATTGACAAATATAAGTCACGCTTTGAGAAAATTGAGACACACCTGGAAGAATTTGAAACCCACTTGTTAAGAGTCTCACCTGGTAATCTACAATATATCGCCTATCAAGAAACCAGTGCACACCTTAACAAGTTTTATTCACACCTATGCTTGATTCAGTCACACCCAAAAAAGTAAAATGGCAAACAAAGAGTACTTGCAGGATTAATCAAAAAATTTTGAACACATTTTTGGGTACCCTTTTTTGAGCTCTTACTGTTCAAACTCTTAGACTGGTCAAAATTCTCACTTCTACAACATTGTTACACACTATCGAAAGGATTAGACCTTGAGTGAGATTAGCTTCTATTTTCCAAGGTTCATGCTGGCATTTACTAGATCTTATTACATCAAGCAAACCTTGCAAGCTGACAGGACCTATTTGAGACAAGAGCTCCCTTATCCCGGAGACACAACTACTCCTAGAATACCACAAAAGTCACCCAAACAAGAAGGGGAAGACAACATGATGTACTATGGTAATTTGGGTGGTAAAGATAATAGTGGTATTGATCTCACCAACCAAGGTAATGCCAATAGTGGGGGCATTGACATGAATAATCAGAGCAATATTAATAACCAAGGCAATACCAACAATGGAGGAGTAGATCAAAATGCTCAAGTTATTGACCAAACTCACACTCAAACTAACACCGAACCAACAACAGAAGATGCCATGGATGAAAAATTTAGTGAGGCTATCCAATGTCCTTATTTCTGAAAGCTCATGGAAAAGGCAATGGATAGAGATAGAGAAGAACATTTCATGAACTTAGTACAAAAAGGTCTCAAGCTTCGCCGTGACTATGATGTCAACCAACTTAAAGCACCGAAAGTTGAGGAAAGTACCTTAGACATCATGAACAAGCAATTCAAGATGTTTCAAATGCAATTGGATAACATTAAGCAAAGTGGGGCTCCTAAGTCTTTCTTTATAGAAGCATTGTGTCCATTCCCGTTTGATAAAAGCTTGGTTATGGTGCCATTCCCAATTAATGTTGTGTTTCCCAAGTATGACAAGTACGAAGGAATGACAGATCCCCAAGATCACTTACAGGAGTTTTGTGCATTGAGCTTAGAGTTCATGCATGATACAACATATTTAATGAGGTTATTTTCGTAAAGCTTAGGAGGCATGGCTATGGACTGGTTTTCTAAGTTACCCTCTGGCATTAAGACCTTCGAAGAGTTAGCGTCAAAATTTGTGGCCCATTATTCATACAATATTAAACATGAGGTCACAATGATAACATTATGTAACACAAAACAAAAAGATGGAGAGGAATTCCTCACTTTTCTACAAAGGTGGAGGATAGTTTTTGCAAGATATCCTAGAAGTGTGCCCGAAAAAGAGAAGATGGATATCTTCATAAATAGTTTGAGTAATGAGTTGAACTACCGATTACAAATGCAATGTCCAAAGACCTTCCAAGATTTAATTGAAAATGGAGTAACCATGGAGGAAGTGCTGGTCAAAAGTGGAGAACTCAAACTATACAAAGATAATAAGAACAATTCCAACAATGGCAACAATGGCAATAATCAGAAGAATAATTGGTTCAATAGTAATAGCCACTATAAGAACAACAACAAGGGGATTGTGATTGATGGAGTAGTAGAATCTAGTAACTTGAAGGTGGTCCCATTTGCTCTTACAAGGACACTTAATCAAGTGAATAATACCAATTAGATTTCTAATGCGCCATCCAACAACAACCAAGCCAATAATGGAAATCAAGGAAATAATGCAAGGTATACTAAGTTTGATAAATATTTGAGGCCAACTCCTCAAAGGAACTTCACACCCTTGGGTGAACCCCTTGAAAAGGCCTTAAAGACTCTCATGGATAACAAGGTCATTACTCTACCCAGCATTCATCCTTATGAGCCAAATAACAAGCCTAGTTGGTGGACTGCCAATAGCCATTACGAGTACCACAAAATCCGAGGGCACACAACAAATGAATGTCTTCAACTAAAGAATGTAGTACAAGATTTAATTGATGGTGGCCTAATCACCATTGAGGGACCTCAAAGCAATGAAGACCATACAGCGTTCAAACAACCTTTCTACAAGCATGACAAAGGGGAGTCATCTAATGGCAAGAAACAAAGCGCCAATAACCTTAACTTTGCACCACCTTATGATAACATTGTGAATGCTATAATCATCAAGGAATAGCCTCAAAAAGAGACATCAAATGTTATTACAAGATGGCAGAATTCTAGAATGACCATACAAGGGATTGCTCCTCAAGTTGTTAACAATCCGCAATCTAACACCATGGTTAAGCAACCTTCTACAGCAGCAAAGCCTTATAGTTTGGTTGATCAATTGCAAAGAACTCCCACACAAATATCTATTTTGGAGTTGTTGAAGTTATCCCCTAATCATAAGGAAATTTTGGAAAAATCTCTAGTGGAGATGAATGTTCCTACTAACTTAGAAGAAGAGAAGTTCCAAAACATGGTAGGTCATCTTGTATCACCTCATTGTCTCTCATTTTCTGATCAAGATGACATGTCTATAACCCATCCTCAAAATCTACCATTGCATATAGAGGTCTTAATAGAGAGGCATAGAGTCAAAAGAGCCCTCATTGATGGAGGAGCTGGCCTTAACATTTGTACATTAAGTCTTGTTAAATCCTTAGGGTTATCTGAGTCTTGCATTGACCCTATGAAAAAGATCACTATTAAGGCTTATGATGAAGCTGAAAGGGCCTCTAAAGGCATGATTATATTTCCCATACAAGTGGGACCTATCAAGAAGGACACCAATTGTCAAGTGCTGGATATGAAGTTGACATATAACATTTTGTCAGGGAGACCATGGATCCACGAGATGCAAGCAGTCCCATCCACGTACCACCAATGCATCAAATTTACATACATGGGTGAAGAAATCACGGTTGGAGGGGACTCAAACCCGTTCCAATATTGCAATACACTCAAACCCCCTCATGATTTATACATTCCACATAACCAGGAAGGAATCATGCAAAGAGCCACCATTGAAGATACCAAAATGGATGATCCGGTCATAACATTAAATGCTACACAAAATCCTCCTCAAGTTAGCTCAATGAAATCCACTAAGGGAAAGGAAAAGATGAGTTATGAGGGTCCAATTACAAATGAGAGTTCAAATCAAAAGTCTAAGTTGGAGATTGTACTCTACAAATCCACTAGAGAAGAAAAAGATGAAGTTAAAAATAAAAACTATAAGAAAATGGATGAGATGATGGCTTCCTTTGACAAACAATGCAAAATTAGTTCCAAAGGAGTAGGGGAATATTCTTTTTCCCTATTTGATATGCCCACATCTCCAAGGACACATGGAAAACCATTAAAAGGATCTTTGCCTCATAAGTACAACTCTTACTTTGTAAGAGAAAGTGACAAAGCAACATTTGACAAAGAGGAAGATGAAGTCCTTCAATGGCTTTACCAGGATGAAGAAGATAACTCCAACACTCCCATGGAAAGAATTCAGCACGTAAATATACAAACTGAGAAATATGGGAAAGGATTTGATATAATGCAGAAGATGGGATACAAGGGAAGAGGACCCTTAGGTCAAAGGAATAGAGGTCTATTAGAACCCATTGAATCTATTTGGAGGGCAACACAAGAAAAATCTGGAATAAGATATCAATACAAAGGCGAAAGCTCCAGCCCAATGCAAGACTTGTATCCTCGAGTGAATGCTTTAGAATCCGAGGAAGATAGTGATGAATCCAAGGATTATGAGTGGGATACTCTATCAAATGAATCATGTCAAGGAAAGGAAGTAGTCACAATACACACATATGCAAAGATCCCAAAGAAAGAGATTCAAATCAATGAAGAGCCTAATGTACAAGATATTAACATAGGACAAGCATATACAAGTCCACCTTGGATAGATACATTTTTTTGCCTTCAGAGGAGGGAGATTCAAATGTTAGTTTTAATCCGCTTGTGAATTTTCCCATGTTGTTTCCCGTAGAAGTCGACGAGGACTTGAGTGAAGGGGATTTTGACCCTTCTTCCATGGATCACCTTGAGGAAGCGCACATCATAGATTTAAATGATACAATATATGAACCCTCAAACAAAGTCATGTCCATAAACCCTATTGATGACATCTTATCCAATGAACCCTTACTTTTGATAAATCCACACCTTATATATTGGGACCAAACCGAACCAAATGACCTACTTTATTTTCCCAATGACCAAGCAATGAACCAATACCTTAATGCGGTTAAACCCTCTTTCACCAATGAATTTGATATGGAAATGATGAGAACAACGGGGGTCCAATCTCTTAGTCAAAAGAAAAAAATGAAAAAAAAAAAGAAAAAGAAAAGTTCTAGTGTTGAAAACCATTATGTGGCAGCATTAGAGCCAAAAAAAAAAAGATAAAAGACGTTTCCTTTGGTGAAAACCCAATTGTGGCATCAAAGGAAGAGAGACTGGATACTTTTCCCGAACATGAAGAGGAAAGGTCACCTATACTCATAGAGCCAACAGAAAAAAGTTAACATTGGCACGGAAGTGGATCCAAAGTTCATACACTTGGCTGCATCACTCACACCTATAGAAAGAGAGGACTTCATAAAAATTTTTAAAGAGAAAAAAATAAACTTTGCATGGTCATATGCCGACATGCCCGCCTTAGATCCAGATTTTATAATGCATCATCTGAATGTTAGACCAGGGGTTAAGCTCGTTAAGAAAAAGTTGAGAAAGATGCACCCCCACATAGCTCTTTTGGTCAAGGCAGAATTGGAAAAACTATTGAAAGTAGGCTTCATAAGGGCAATAGCATATGCCGAATGGATCTCCAACATTGTACTAGTCACAAAGCATGATAAATCCATTCGTGTGTGTATGGACTTTAGAGATCTAAATCTTGCTTTCCCTAAAGATGATTTCCCACTTCCGAGCATAGATGCCATAGTGGATTTGACAGCGGGTTACTCAATGTACTCATTAATGGATGGTTTTAGCGAGTATAATCAAATCAAAATTGCACCCGAAGACCAAGAAAAGATAGCATTTACTTTCCCTTGGGGCACTTTTTGTTGGAATGTCATGCCCTTCAGCCTTAAAAATGTCAGAGCCACATATCAAAGGGCCATGAAAACTATCTTCCATGACATATGCACACATTTTTAGAAGACTATGTGGATGATATATTGGAAAAATCCCACAAAAGAGAGGAACACCTCCACATTTTGAAAAAGATATTTGTTAGGTTGGAGCAATTCAAGGTTAGATTAAACCCAAAGAAATGTGCCTTTGGAGTCCAATCTGGAAAGTTACTAGGTTATATAGTTTCCACCAAAGGGATTGAAGTGGACCCCGAGAAAGTACAAGCTATAATGGACATGGAGATACCTAAGAACATCAACCAAATGAGATCCTTGCAAGGAAAAATCCAATCCATAAGAAGGTTTATCTCTCAATTGGCTGAAAAATGTCATTCCTTCACCAGATTACTACATAAGGATACTATATTCATGTGGGATGAAGAATGTGATCAAGCTTTTACATTGTTGAAGACCTATTTGATAAATCCACCTATTCTCATGCCACTAATCAAGGGAAAAACATTTCTTTTATACATATCTGCTATGGAAAGATCCCTAGGAGTACTTTTGGTGCAAGAGGATGAACAAGGAAAGGAAAGAGCTATCTACTATTTGAGTAGAACATTGATAAAATATGAGCTTAATTACACATTTATGGAAAGATCTTCTCTAGAAGTGGTGTTTGCATCTCAAAATTTGAGACATTATATGTTGATGCATAAGGTCAAGTTGATTGCCAAGATAGACCCTCTCAAATATTTGTTAAGTAAAACAACATTAACAGGCAGGATAGCCAAGTTGGTGATGATATTGAGTGAATTCAACATTGAATATGTCGATAGAAAATCAATCAAAGGACAAGTGATAGCGGATCACTTAGTTGAAAGTCCCATGACTTCTACACAAACTATTCAAGTGGAATTTTTGGATTCCGCCATTGTAAACATAGAAGCAAAAATGTGGAAGTTATACTTTGATGGATCTTATACTCAAGGAGGTTCTGGGGATGGCATACTATTGGTAACTCCTCAAGGTTACACCATTCCTAAGTCCTACAAGCTTATGTTTCCATGCACAAATAATATAGCGGAATATGAGGCACTAGTCATAGGCATCAAAATGGCCTTAGAGTGGAACATTAAAGAGCTACAAATTTATGGAGATTCTCAACTTATCATTAATCAAGTTAACAATGAATATAACACTAAAGATGAAAAGTTGATGCCATATAAAACCTTGATTGAGGGATGGAAGAAATACTTTGCTTTGATCACCTTTGAACAAATTCCTAGACAGAAAAATAGAGTAGCTGACGCCATGGCTACCTTGGCTTCCTTATTACAAAGATCTGATCAAAATGAGAAGTATGAATTCTTGGTGGAAGAGTTGGTAAAACCGGCATTTAACCTTCCCGAAACCCAAATTGTTTCCCTCTTACATGGACATGACTCCCCTTGGTATGGACCTATATATACATACCTTAAAGACCAAGTGCTGCGCTTAGACCAAACTCGTGCCCAAAAATGAAACTTCATACGCCAGTCAGCTCGGTATATTATCCTCTGCGAAACATTGTATCATAAGGGTCTCAATGGGGCATTACTTAGGTGTCTAGAGGAGGAAGAGTTTCAATTAGCTTTACGAGAGATCCATGAAGGCATTTGTGGGTCACACGCAAGCGGGTTAAATCTAGCTAAGAAAATCCTTCGCTTAGGCTATTTTTGGAAAACATTGGAAAAAGATGCGTGCCACTTTGTGAAGATATGTAGCAAATGCCAATATCATGGCGACATGATACATGCACTGGCATAGGAATTACACCTGTTTGTCACACCATGGCCTTTCTATCAATGGGGGTTTGATCTAATTGGCATCATACATCCACCTTCCTCAAATGGTCACAAGCATATCATAACCACCATAGAATATTTCACCAAATGGGTTGAAGCGGTTCCCTTGATAACGGAAATGGGTAAACAAATTTCCATGTTTATCTTGAATCACATCATTTGTCGATATGGTATTCCTCATGCCATAATAACAGATAATGGAAAACAGTTCAAGAATAAGGATGTTGATGAGCTTTGTGCTACATTTCATATCACTCACCATTCATCATCAATCTATTACCCTCAAGCAAATGGGCAAGCCGAAGCCATGAATAAGAATATCTTGAAGATCTTGAAAAGGTTGGTCAACAAATCAGGAAGGGATTGGCATATGCAAATTAATCCAGCATTATGGACCTATAGAACCAGCATAAGAACACCCATCAGAGCCATGCCATTCTCACTAGTCTATGGGGCCGAAGCAGTTTTACCATTAGAAGTTGAAATCTCATCTCTACGAGTCTCATTACAAGGATTGATCATAGATGGAGACTATAGAGTTTCTCGACTTCAACAATTGGAGTTGCACGAAGAACATCAAACACAAGCTTATGAGCACCTAAAAGTGTATCAAAATAGAATCTCGAGGAACTATAATAAACACATCAAACTGAGAGTTTTTCAGGTAGGAGACTTGGTGTTGAGAGAGAATTCAAAGAATCAGGTTGAAAGAGAGAAGAAAGGAAAATGGGAGGCTAATTGGCTTGGCCCATTCATCATAGTGTCTTCATTTGGCATAGGAACCTATAAGTTATCAGATTGTGACGGAGAGGAACTCCAAGAACCCATCAATAGTATTCATCTTAAAAGGTTCTATACATGAGGTAGACGAAAGAGTATATAGATTATCAAATGAGAGAGCATCCTATTTATTGTACATATTTCAAAAGAGATCCTCAAAAATATCAAAAACATTTGAAAAGTTGAAAATATCAAAAACATTGAGAAAATTGAGCATGAAGAAAGGAAAAACATTCAAAAAGATGTTGTCTTGGTGAAAACCTAGCAAATAGGCGCCTTGATGATATGAAAAATAAAAAAAGAAAAAAATGAAAAAATATTAAAAAAAAATGAAAAAAAGAAAAAGTGCCTTGGTGAAAACCTAGCAAATAGGCACCTTGGTAGCAGAAAAAGTTAAAAAGCTTTAAAAACAAAAAAAAAGAGCTTGATTCGTCTAAAAGGTGAAAACTTGGTAAACAAGCACCTTTTGTTCCCTTAAGTTTGTCCTTCCTAGTCGCATATGTCCATATTGCATTTTCATCATCCCATTTGTACAACCACCATTGCATCTGTCATTTGTACATAGTCATAATAAAGCTGGTCAGTCGCATTGTTGCATTGTCTATCAGCCCTAAGTTTGTCAACCGATCACATTTATCACTTAGGGGCAGAAGAGGAGAGTAAAGTTGGCATCCAAGGGATTCAATAAGTGCTACAATCAGTCACATCAGAGAGAGATTTATCAGAATTTCAGAAGAGATGGAAAGTTTTATTGAGCCTAAGTATTTGATCCTACAACATGATCCATGAGCCTTCATTTGAATTTATTATTTGGGATTAAAAATTGACAAACACATCTTAAAGATCAGAATACTTGGAAATCTTTTTTTGAAAATCATGAAAACATGGAAAAACATTCAAAGATTTCTTTCTTTGCAAAGTAATGAAACATGGTAAACCACTTGAAGTTTTGGTTAAAATCTTGATGAACTTGACTTTTTATCATATCTTTGGAGCTATTCGATGATGTTTCGACTAGATTAGCCATGATAAAGATATGGTATTTTCTTGCCTTTGAGTGACTGTTTGGAGGAAGATTCATCACCTTATGAGAGTTCATCTAACGACATGGTCATCCAAGAACCATCGAGGACTATCTCATAAGAAGGTGGATTGACCTTTGTTTGTTTACGCAAATGGATCCCTTGGCTATTTAGATCTTCTATATCTTAATACCAAAAATCCACTTGCAACATTGAATTCGTTGACACTGGTATTCAGACTCCCATAGTTTGGTCATCCAACTAGTGAGGGTTGTACTTGGTTCAACAAAGGAGGTTACCAAATGTGATAAAAAGTGGTATTCATATCATCATGATGTGGTCAGTGGTGATTGTACTAAGCTTTTCGGTCCCGAACTGCTCAATGATGAAAATTTATTCTCAAGGCATTTATTTGCTAAAAGCTGGTGACACTTAGGTTGCATTGCATGGCATATTAGATTAATTGCATTATCTTGTTAGATTAATTGTATTATCATGTTAGATTAAATGTATTTGTTTGTGGTTACTTTTCCAAGGGAAAGAGGGAGTACATCAATAATCTTGGTTAGTCAAAACATTAAAGCAAAATGGGGTTCAATCAAAACGTTTATTCTTGATCAAACACTACAAAGAAAATGAGATTATCTTTTGCATACACGCATTAATCATTATTCATTATCCACATATTACAAAAAGTAAACATCCATACATCATGTGCATTCATATAACTAAGGATAGCCTAGCATACATTACAAACTCAAAAACATAGGAACATACATGTGCGTTTCCATTAAAACATTTTGCATCCATACATGATCAATAGAAAAGCATCACCAAATTCATACATCTTTGCATACATCTATATATATCATAAAATAAGATACTGCATCCATAACATGAATCAAAGTAAATGCATAAATAAACATCATATAGCTACATAAAGATAATCTCATAATCAACTCATCAAGGAGAATCAAGAAGTATATCATCATATATCATCATCAAAAGAGGATCCAATACATCAAGTATGTCAAGATATCATAAAAGTGCTATATCAAATGTTACGATCAATGAGAATAACATGAAATGTAGACCATCAACACTGAGTAAATATTTCATCATATCAATCAAGAGCCTGCTGCACCAGATCCATCTGGACCTCTACCATCTTGTGGGGGAGGAGCCTGTGAAGTACCCACTCCATCCTGTCCCTGAACAACCATGACTGACACAAGCTATTTTAATAAAGAGGCAACCTAGTCCAAATGACCCACCACAGTGGATATCTCTATCCTCATAGACTGCAAACCTCTCTCTAATCCATCAATGCGATCACCCTGTGCACCCTGTGGTTGTGGAGTTGGTGGAGGCATCTATGGAGCCCCAACATCCGGTTGTGCATCATCCTGTTGTGGTTGATCTTGATGAGCTACATCATCATCATGCTGAGCTAAGGCTACTCTCTGCAACTATACCAAGGGATCTAATCCCCCAGGAACTTGCCTAGCTACATCAATCTATGCATGTTGCTAAGCTCTCTGATGTCTATGAGCTCTATCATGTCTATCTTCTCTAGGTTGTCTATCAACTACATCATCCTATGCTCTAGCCTATCTATCATGACCATGATCATGTCTCACCTGACCTCTACCTGCTGCAACCTGAGGATGTCTATGTCCTCGTCCTCTCTGATGTCTACCATCCCTGTCACCATCACAATGTCCAGGAATAGGCTTAGCTGGATCAGTAAAATGAGGAAACCTATTGCGAGCCCACCAATCTTCATACTCATGTGACATCCCTGCATCAGCCATACCAGGATGTATCTCCCATCTACAAGTAGTCATGCCCGCAATATGATCTAATGCAAACTAGAAATCAATACATGGACCCCATAGAGAGATCTCTACTTGTACCTGAGCATATAGTGCATTGCCCTGAGGCATATCCTATGTCCGACTATACTGTCTCAAAACTCTGCCGAAGTAGAACCACTCAATAGTAGTGGTAGTGCGCCCAATCATCCAATGAGGGGAAAACATGTATGGTAACTCATCACCATCCTCTCTCCAATGATCACAACCCAGATAAGGATGCTACTGAACCTGATCCAAATCATCAATCTGACATCACCAGTAATCCAAGTGACCCATATGATGTTGTATGACCATGCCTGTATAAAGGAAAGCATAAGGATACCCCTGAGGTCAAACCCTATCAGAAATGGGCCTAGTAATGGGAAGATACTCCCATATCCACAACTACAGAACAATGGCACCCACTGACAATGATGCACTACCCTGATATACTACCTCATGTAAATCATGATACAATTGTGCTAGGACGTAAGAACCCCAATCAAACCATTGAGGATGAGCAAGTAACTCCATAATCCGGCCCCAACCGACTGAAAAACCATGACCTCGCCGGTCAGGAAGAAGTAAACTACCAATCAATGCACCCAAAACTACTGGTAATGTGGGAAAAGATGCAAACTGAGGCCATGTAATAGTGTCCCCATCTCCAATAGTGTTGTCCCCGAATACTTGTCGGCAGATAGAAGAGTCATAGACAAAGTCGTAGTAGACCAACTCACCCTTGCAAGGAATCTGCAACAATAGATGCACGTCCTTTGGCGTGATCATCATCTCTCCATATGGAAAGTGAAATGTGTTGTGGTCAAAGTACCATCGCTCTGCCACTGCAGTCAATAATCGATGGTTTAGCTGGAACCATGGGAGTTCAAGGAGGAACCTCAAACCACATCTCTCAATGACCTGGAACTCAGCTGCTGTGAGTCTCTAACCTAAGTCAATAACCCACGATGCAACTAAACAGATGTATAAGGTAGGATAGTGATCCTGTTGGCAAGGAAAATGAATCATATCAGTACATAGTATCAAGGAATTATCTCAAATCAATCAAGAATATCAAGTAATCACACCAAGTATCATCATTTGTTTCTCTATATCCTAAGAATGAAGTGGTAGTATCAAATCATATTAGTTTTCACACTGATTGATTTATCCTATCAGTCACTATCCTAATTAGATTGACAACTCATATTCTAAGGTACTACTATCTTGATATCTAAACCAATTGTTTTGTTGACAATCATAGACCTACACTAATCATCCAACTTTCTCATCAGGGAGTTATCAAATTTTTTGTCAAATGTGATCAAAGACACGTGTGAAAAGTGCAAAAATTTTCCAAAAAAGGCAACAGACATGATTTTTATCATGCCAGGTGACATTTCATCTCAGGTGTGATTTTTATCATGTGCCACGACATTATTCTTCTATCAGGCGAGAGATTTCCTACTACGCGATAGTTAAATGGGCAACGCGACAGAGAATGTTAGCTTAGGTGAGAGTTAAATTGTTAGGTTTTGCATAGGCGACAACCTATCAGAAAATGGGTATTTTGACCTAGCTCAAGGTGAGAGATTTTATCATGCTAGGCGAGAATAGAAATTCCATAAGCAAGGATAAATTACACGGAGGCGAGAATCAAAACCGTGGAAGCAATAGTATAATACCCTAGGCGACATTAAATCATTCCTAGGCGAGTTTTTTAAAGTTCAACACAATGATGAAACATTAAATTGCAATAAATACTCAATAAATGCACCATAAATGCAAAGTCAAGGTTCGTAATGACTTACCGGAGGTCCATAGTCAGGCGGCCTTGCATATCTTTGGCACCTCTCAAATCTATGCTCCCGAATCGACACAACCATCTCGAAATCACTAGAGGATCAGAGCAAAATCACCAAGGATGAAAAGTAAAAACGAATGGTAAAACAAGGTTTCTTAACCTATTTAAGGTATTTTTGACCTAATTTTGGAGGTGAAACTAGCTATTGACCTATCTTAACATATCAAATCAAACCAAGGCATAATCATACATCGTGGGATCTCATCAATAGTCAGAAATGAAAACATATTTGATAAATCAAACATCAGAATCCAATCTTTCAAATCAAGGAATAAAATATGTTTTAATTTTTGAGGGGGCATCAGGGTATAAAATCGACATCGCAATCAAACATCATGAAATCAGTGGGGCATCATAAATTTTTTTGTATCAGGAATCAATCAGCAATCATGACATAAAGGGTCTTTGAATCAATGTTCTTCGTGCATTAATTCAAAGAGGGGCATTTGTAGACACGTAAAATTGGACAAGTACTTTTAAAATTGCAAAAATCAATTAAATGGTTAAAAAATCATTAAATGGCTCAAAAATCATTAAAATACATTCAAAATGGACATAATTAAATAAAGTTAACCAAAATTAATTGAAACAAAGGAAAAATTAAATAATGATGTTAAATGATTAAATTGAAGCTTAAAAAGGGCCAAAAGCACTATATAATTGATTTTAATCAATTAGTTGTATAGTTGTTTAATTAAAAATCAAAATGAACCCATTAGCCTTACATGGCTAAATTTAATTAATTAATTGAATTTAATAATCTTTATTTTCTCTGAACAAAGTGATCAACCAATGAGAATTGAGAACAAAAGGACACAAATCACTCACATTTGCAAATTGTCCAAACATTTGAAACCATTTAAAGGCTTGTCCCCTGATTTGTCCCCCATTTATGAACAAAGCAAAGTTTTTGACTCAACCATGAGATAACCATGATTACTTCACTCTACCCCCTACCCTTGGGAAATTACTATAAGTATGAGGCATTTTGGAGAGCATTTCCATCTTGGAATTTCATTTGCAAAGCATTGTTACTATAGGCAATTGAATTAGCATTCTAAGAGAAATTTGAGCATTTTAAAGCAATTATCATTGTAGTTTGTCAATTTGAGCTAGATTAAGCATGGAATCATCATAGAAGCATAGCATAAGCATAGTAGTATCATACATTCTCATCTTAGAAGTGTCACTAGTGAGGATCTAAGCTAAGAGCTTCACTTACCATTTCTTTTTAGAGATCCATGGGATAATATAGATCATAATTTCAATTCTAGTTAAATTTGCATTGTATTTGATTAAATTGATGTTAGTAGGTCTTAATTTCATGAAGGTGAGTAACATCATCACACAATAAGTAGAGGGTAATACAATTAAGTGCACACAGCATCATAATCTAGTAAACATATTAGATTCTAAATATGGAATTAGGATGCAATATCTATAATAGAACAAATGAAAATCATACTAAACATAAAGCATCCCAAGATTTTGGAAAAGAAAATTGAACTACTAAACAGCTTCTTAATTTTCCATTCTAAAATTTATTTTAGAAATATCCCAGGAATCTAAATGCAACATTTCAAACTAAAATCCCTAAAATGGAAAAAGACAAACCCTCAAGTGTGAAGAATGGATTTTTGTAGCCTATTTAGAGCGGAACAAAAGATGATGTGTTATGATTATTACAGTCACATTTGAAGTTGAAGAACTGTTTTCAAATTGGTTTGCCAGAATTTTGCAAGTGGGTCATGTCACTTGGTTTTTGTATGCAAAAATAAGCAAAGTTCAAAGCATAGGCATTAAATACCCATTACCAAAATAGGAAAAGATATTTACAGATTTTAGCAAAATAAACTCATCCATCTGATTGGGGTTCTCTGAGTACACATACCATTTGTACTTACTTGACAACCACCCTATCGTAAAGTTTGAATTTTTTTGGAATAAATGAAAATAAATTTAATTTTTTAAATGAGTGTTACTATTTTAGTTAATAGGAAAAGATACAAATAATTTTGTTTTAATTATTCAAATATACATATTATACAAAAAATTATACAATTTCTAATATTTTAAAAAATGATTGGTCAATTTTCAAAGAGAAATTGTATCTAACGTATGCATGAATATTCTGCCATGAATAAAACTAATAACAATTCTTATTTGAAAATCAATCTACCATTTACTATACTTCTTTTCAAAACTTATTATTAAATTTATGTTTTTGTCAATCATTTTATAATCTCTAATTATTAAACTAATTACCCTTATTTTCTTTATACATTTCATTCACCTATAAATTCTTAATTCAATATTGCACTTATTTTCATTATACATTTCATTCACCTATCATTTCTTAATTCATTTTTCAAATTTTAATTTAATATACACATTATAATAGACTAACCTAAACTAAACCTAATAATAAAAAGTAGAATTGTTACTATTGTTCTAGGTAGGATGAATGGTATTGAATTTCAATATTATGAGGGACAAAAAATTGTGAAACTACTTTATTCCCTCGAAATACTTCGAAGATGGCCATAAGAGATTGATTTTTCCCACGAAAGCATTTATATACATCTTTACGTGGGAACCAGTATTCCTAGAAAACGTGAGGTAGGGCAGGAATAAATGTTTATTACATTAAATGCCTTTTACTTAACTAGGCCTACATATATTCTCTATCGTTTGCATACTTTACTTTAAGTATTATTTAAAATTTTAAGAGTCATCTAATTTATTTATCTTGTGATCTTATTGGGAAAGTATTTTATTTTTATTTTTTAAAATTTCATGAATTTAGTAGTACTTTAATTCTGGTTAGAATTTTAAGATTTGTGTCATTTAAATTATATTAAGTATTATGATGACAAAAGTACTTTTAGAATTAACTAGGATAGTGGTCTAGAGATGGCATGAACATTTAGGTTTTGTGATCTTCCTACTCCAATAAATTAGGACATGGATACAACATTGCATTCCATAGTCTCCAAGATACAATAAGTGAGGTTAAATAGCATGTCAAGCACCATCCCAATCCTACAATGAAGATTTTCTATTAAGTTTCTCAACCACCAAATTATAATCCATGCACAAGAAGAATACAAAATTCAATAAATCCATGGCAAAACCCACCTGAGATAATGTGAGAAACTATTGCTTTAATTAAACTTGAGAGAAACAATTTAAAAGCACAACTAAATCTTGTATCTCACCAAAAAAAAAGTTAATGAAGATTTGAACCCTATAGCACATGGTGTCTAATGAATCTTTTGAAAACCTGAGACTAGTAGAAAGGCAATAGAATGACCAAATCACAGGCAATAGAATTCCAAATTGTAGGAAATAGGGCAGCCACAACTCCTTCTCAACAAGGAAATAAAATCTATGTCGTTACGTTTACGAATGAATAATTTTTTTTTATCGTAGCTATCTTTAGAAAGGAATAAAATTTAAAAATGCTTCTATTAGTTTTCTAATGTCCGCGCCTTATAAAATAAAATAACTTAAATCATTTAAAATCGCCTTGATAAAAAAAAAACATTAAAATGAGGGTAAAAATCATAAAATGACTTAATCTTGTATTTTAAATTTGTTTTTTAATCAAGAGAGAGACTTCAATTTTTGGAATCGGAGACTTGGATTCTTCGGGAGACTTTACCATGAAGTCTCCAGCCATTTTTGAAGACTCTGGAGACATGAAAAGTCTTAGACATGCATCTCCATCTCTAAGACACATTTGGAGGGGAGGATATAGGTCTCCTAGTAACACTAAAGAATAACCAAATCTCTCATTTTTCCTCTAATAGACCACTTGCAGGACAATAGACACTAAGAAAAATTTTGAGTCTGTAAGAAAGTTAACAATCTATATGTATGCATGTATTCTAATCACACATTGTATAAGGTTGTAGTTTTGACCTAAAGGTTGATTTTCAGGTATCTTTATTATGTATATAAATACAATATTTTGAATAATTCAAATCCTTTCTCTTCAAAATAAAAAGTAATTATCCTTCCTTCCAGTAAATCTATACGACATATATGAAAAACACATAATCAAATATTACTTAAATGTATAATATTTGCATATTAATTTAAATTTTATAATTTATAATTTTCATTTCCTTTTATTAATTTATGAAAAAAAATTAAAAATTTACAAAGTCAAGGCAAGACATAGTGGGGACACTAAAAATCCCTTTAAAATTGTTATCATTTTGATCATGAACGTTAAGCCCCGCCTTGAAATAATACCATCCTCAAACTTGTTCATGTTTTAATATAGTTTCAAGTTCTTTGAAAATAAACTTTCGTCTAGTAAAGATGAAGAGAGTTTTGATTAATAGAGGCCTTTTCTATTAATAAAATATAAAAGTACAATATTCATAAAGAAAGGGGTCGAGGGAAAAAGTCACCCTGCGAAGAGTCATAGGGCACCTAGGCCGAAAACATACAACTATTCATAAAAAAAGTATATAAAGAAAGAAATGCTCAAGTTGCGAGGGCAGTAGCAGAAGAGGGAGGAGGATCTCTGTCATCAGGATTGCCCCAAACATTAGGCCATGGGGTCTAGTTAGGGAGTGAGCAGCCATCATCTTTATCTTCTTCTTTCTCCAATTCTCCTTCCTCCCGCCCAGGAGAAATAGCAAGTTCCAAGCTGGGGAACTTATCTGAAGTGGTAGGAGGCCACGCAAGAACACCAACTGAACGTCAAGCAGACGCAGCCACAGTAGAAATAAGAAAAGGAGGCTAGCCAACATTCATAGCCCTCCAAGGAGGAGGAGAGGCAGAGAGGCAACGCCAAGGGTGCAACATTCTTGAATGCCTGGCAGAGGGACTCTGACTATGATGATGGCCCTAGGGTGGCGTGCGGTTAGTCAAGAGAGAATCTGATGGCACCCTAGCAACTATACATGGGGCATTGCCCCAGTGCTGCAACAATTCCTGCAAATGGGGGACCTCCAGGGAAACTTTTTCAGCTTGAACTTGAAATTGCATCATGAAATTATTACATAAACATGCCTTAGCACAAAGAAAAATATTAATATCTAGAAAACTATGAGAAAAAAGAATAGCATTTCGGTCTTTCCATAAAGTAAACAAGATCTCCATCCTGAAAGCATACCAAATTTGGGTATACTAGGAAGGCATTCTAGGAGAGTCACCAAGGAGCGCCATATGTGAGGAAAAAGGCTAAGTCTGGAAAGGCATAAAAAGGTCATGTATCCAGTTCTAATAATTCTGGGCTCAATGACATAACCAAAAAATATGCCTAATAGTTTTAAAATGCCCACAAAAAGGGCATTTAGTGTCAGGCACACCCAAATGCCGGAGTCGAGCTCCCAAAGGTAAACCCTGGTAAAGAAAACACCAAGAAAATTGAGCAATCTTGGGCTCAGTAATAGAATCCCAAATAGTATGAAATCGCCAGCTCTAGGTTTTCTAGGAGGATGAAAGGTGCCATCTATGATTGAGAGAACCAATCATAGGAAAATGAGGCACAAGCCAAGAATACCCAAGCTTGGGTTTGTATCTAGTAAATGGCATATCAGGTTACCATTTCTAGTCTTTCCACCAAGGTTAAACTGACTAAATTCCTAATTTATGCAAGAAATGGGGCAGAATAGATGAAACAAGCAAGTCAAAACTTTGACAATCTGGGTGGATGAGCTGGAATTGAATACAGAGATAATCCCAAGAGCATAGATTCATAGTGGCTTTGGAAAAAAAATCTTTGGGCATTTGAATGCCACGTTTGTGAAAACAAAGAGCACTCATTCCCTGGAATTTGGCCAGAGGAATCCCTTGCCGAGAAAACAAAGGGGACCACCAAATATTTTTTTGGTTGAGAGAAAGACCATCACGAAAACCATTCCCAACCCAACAAATCCAAGGCTTGACAGCTTCCTAGGCTCTCTAGATACTTTTGGCAACAAAAGTACCCTGGATATGAATAGGGGTCTTCATAACTAAAAGGGTTTGAAATCCAATCCCCTTCCAGGAAGGCTTTTGTAATGGATACCCCGAAGAGATGCAATGTCAAAGCAAAATTTCCCAATCCTCATTGCCTGTGAGACATCGCACAATCCATTTCGCACAAAGGGCTAGACCTTGTTTCTGAGTATCTAACAAACCAATCCCACTAGAGGCCTTAGGGAGACAACAGAAATCCCAAGAAACTCTATGAAAACCATGATGATGAATACCGGAAGCCTAAAGGAAATCCCGCAGTAATTTCTCAAGCTTCTTGTAAGAAGTTTTTGAAGGAGCCCAACAAGAGGAGTAGTAAACATGGGTAGCATCCAACACTTTGGAGAAGATCTAAAACTTCCCAGCAAGAGAGAGAAGCTTGGTGATCTAATAGGTAAGATTCTTCTCTATTTTGGCTAAAACTACATCCCATAATTCTGTAGAAGTAGCTTGAAAGGTAAAGGGGATGCCCAGAAAGTGGAAAATTTCCCCGTGTGGAATCATGGACCATCCAAACTGAGAAAACCAGGGTAGATCGGGAAGGGTAGATTGCCTGAAGCATAAGGTTTATGCCACTGAATGGAGGAACTAAAGGAAAGGCAAAAATTGTCTAAACACTACAAGGCTACCTTGATATTATCTTCATCCTCTTCGAGAGTGAGAAAGGAATCATCAACAAAATGGTCATTAACGAATTACTGGGTAGAATCTAGTAAATAAATTCCTCGAACATGACCCATAGAAATATAATGAGCTAGTAAATAGCCAAAGCCTTCAGCTGCCAAAACATACAAGGTAGGAGCTAGAGGATAACCCTATCAAATAGATCAGAAAAGCCCAAAAGTAGAAGACTATCTACCATTGATGGTGATGCAAGCAGAGGTATCACGGAAAAGAATCTATACAAATTGAATAAATCTGGGGTCAAAACCAAGAGCGTGAAGCATAACTAAAATAAAAGGCCTTTGAATGCAGACATAAGCTTTAGCAAAATCAATTTTAAGAAAAAGGGCTTTCTGATGAG
This sequence comes from Chamaecyparis obtusa, assembly GCA_027943335.1. Lineage (NCBI taxonomy): Eukaryota > Viridiplantae > Streptophyta > Pinopsida > Cupressales > Cupressaceae > Chamaecyparis > Chamaecyparis obtusa. The sequence goes on along the minus strand of BSBK01007833.1, from coordinate 448,252 downwards.
ACTTCCGAGCCCATTCCATACCTTCCCAAACCGCAATGATGTTATCAAGAATAAATCTTGATTTGATAAAGCTAGTTTTCTTCGGCCAAACAATATGAGGTATGATGTGATGGATTTTAAGATCCAGAGCCTTAGAAATGATCTTGTAAGAGACATTAAGCAAGGTAATAGGCCACCAATTGCATATATCCTCTAGGTCCCTAGATTTGGGAATGAATTTAATATTTCCTTGGTTGATGATGTCCCCAAGAGATTGGGAATGAAAGGCTTCAAGGTAGACCTAGTGTAAATTAGGACCAATAGCATCCCAAAGGGCTTTATAAAACTCACAAGGAAAGTCATCACATCCTAGAGCTTTATCATCAGCCATAGAAAAAACAACTTCTCTAAGATCCTGCAAGGTAAGCAACTGATCACAGAAAGCACGCTGAGAGGAGGAGACACATTAAGGGACAACATCAATCCAATCAGCAAGAGCTTGATCGCTGGTAGGAGAAGATCCCTAAGTGGCAGAAACTTATTCGTACAAAGGCTTGCAAGATATCAGGAAGCTCTGTGAGGATGCATTGACCTTATTTAATCCTAGTTATGCCCACATTGGTATGCCGAGCACAAAGAGCAGAAAAAAATTCTTTAGAAGCTTGGTCTCCTACTTTCAACCAGTGCATACAAGCTTTGATTTGAGCACCTATGGTAGCATATATTATTTGTGACTTGCTTCTAATGACGAATCTTGGCAAGGTGGAGTTGCAGGTCTTGATTGAAAGGATCCTGAGCTAAGGCCTTTGTGGGAACACGAAGAGCTTTGGTGTTGACTTCATATGATCTATGGTGATACTTGGCAAGTTGTGTGCCATAAATACACAAAAAGTATGTCATACGCCAGATGGCATCATTCCACCATTGAATCCAGCCAGGCAAATGTGACGGTTGAGGCTCGTGGTTCCAAACCCAATGAATGTGGGCCACCGTGGAGGGTGGTGAAGGATAACAGTATTAAAGAAAAATTTAGTAATGGGAGGCCGTGCCTTAGCCATCTACCAAAAAATATTAAATTAAATAGGAAAATGATCTGACAAGGTCACATCAACAAGAGGAGTAACCGGTAAGGCTTGCTTTTTGAAAAAAGAGAAAAAAGATTGTGCCAAAATCATAGCACAATCAAGACTTTTATGAATTATATCAGAAGAAGCTCTGAAGTTAGACCAAGTATGCCAAACCCCATCAAAATGGTGACAACCAACATTGGGATCAAAAATTCCTAATTTATTATGCATGTAGTACCAGGCTTCTCTCTCACCAACTGTCCATCGAAAAGGAAAAAGGCCATCCTTGTCAGAAGCCATTTTGACCATATTAAAATCACCACAAAAAAGCCAAGTTGCAGGTGGTAGAGAATCTGCAAGCCAACACCAAAGGTGAGATCTCTCAACAGCATCATTGGGATCATAAACATTAACTATGCCAAAAGAATGATTCTTAATAATGAAAGTGGCCCAAACAATTCTTTGCATGGGATCTGAGCCATGATTAACCAAAAAAGAATGCCAACAAGGAGAAAGGAGAGTAACAACTCCACCTCGACCAGCCTCATGCTGAGAATAGAGAGAAAGGATCTTAGGCCAAATAACCTTGCATGAAGAATCAAGCAAAAAACTAGAAATTTTAACTTCTTGGAGGCATAAAACATCTAGATGACTAACACGATGACACACATCCCTGACAAAATACTTCCTGGGTAGGTCTGTTAGACCTCCAACATTCCATGAGATGTACTTCATGAGAAAATAGTGTCATCCATACCATCACCTTCCCCAAGGGAAGCAAAACTATTTGACAAATGTGCTAGAGTGAAATCATTCCCAAGAGACTCCATGGAAATATTTCTCCACTTTTCTTGCATGCCCTCAAGCCTCATCTCAGCATGCCCAAGAGGGCTGTGAGAATGACAAAAATGAAGAGGGGAGGAAATCGCAAAAGCCTCTTAAGGCGTGCGGACCTAAGGAGGGCTAACACTAGAATCAAAAACCTCCTTCCCCTACAAGGTAGGGTTTGAAATTGGAGCAACTTTCTTAGCACAAGTCTCAACAGGAGGAGGTGGTGGCTGAGATGTGGAAGTCAAAGTAGTAGACTTGGCTTTCTTGTTATTGCAGCTGACTATAACCCAGTCGCCCTTCTCGATTTCCTCTTTTTTTCCAGAGTCGGCTGGCCAAGAACCAAAATCCTTAGGAGGAGATTTGGTACGAGGCACTTCCAAAGGGCAATCCTTAATCTTGTGTTCTATAGATTGACAATGATAACAAGTGTTGGGAAGGTTAAGATAAAGCACCTTCTGAGTGAAGGTGGTCTCACCAACCTAAATCTCAACAGACTGTTTAAGGTCCTTGCAAAGGTTGACCTCAACACATAGCCTCTTTTGAGGCTAAGGATTTAGAAAATGGTCATGCTCACTATAGATAACCCTACCTAGCATTTGCGCAATGGCATGCATGAAAGGCTAGTAGGGTAGAGGGAGACTAGGAAACTTGACCCACATAGGAACTTTCAGTTTCTTGTCCTTAGAGACAAAAAAGTCTTGAGACCAGCATTAGAAAACTAAAAGGGAAGCCCTAAGATTCCAAGGTCCTTTGGAAAAAATGGCATCCACATGGGTGGGATTAGAAAAATAAAACATAAAAAACCCTTGGTAAGACTTTGAATGCCATCCAAGCGGATTTCATGAGGAGTCTAGGCTTTCACAACCCAATCCTTAATAACATTTTCAGGAGGGTTGTGTCCCATAAAATAACCAATAACAATATGCATTTCAAGCCAAGTACATGCATCATCAAACTCATGAATGGGTAAAACAATATCAAGCTGGGACATACCTCGTGAAACACTTTGGGAACAAACTTGTGGGGTCTCTTGCTTGGAGGCATCATTGCTATCCGTCACCACACCAGCACCAACATCAAATGATGGGTGAATGGTGGCCGGAGCCATAAATATCAAGTGATTTCCCACAATAACTGTGGTATGAAAGGATAGAAGGATGCCGAAAAGTGACTCAATACTAAACCCTAGCAGAGCGCAAACCGTTTTCCCTTTTGTAAGGAAGCGATGAAGAGAGTTTTATTCTTGGCTTACTTTACATTTTCTTCGAACATTGGACAAGAATATTTTTATGCCGAAGTCCATACGCCTTCCTCTACAATAGAATTTTACACCTTTGTCCTTTCTAAATTATTTTATGCCATTTAAATTCGAAAG